>JAHHZJ010000551.1:0-71574 GCA_021437245.1 Aegilops speltoides | reverse complement strand
TTGAAAAGTTCAAGGAATTTCAGAATGAGGTGGAGAATCGACGTGACCGAAAGATAAAGTTCCTACGATCAGATCATGGAGGAGAATACTTAATTCACGAATTTGGTACACACTTAAAGAAATGTGGAATCGTTTCACAACTCACACCGCTGGAACACCTCAAATAAACGGTGTGTCCGAACGTCGAATCGCACTCTATTGGATATGGTGCGGTCTATGATGTCTCTTACCGATTTACCGCTATCATTTTGGGGATACGCTCTAGAGACAGCTACATTCACTTTAAATAGGGCACCGCCTAAATCCGCTGAGACGACACCGTATGAATTATGGTTTGGGAAGAAACCTAAGCTGTCGTTTCTAAAAGTTTGGGGATGCGATGCTTATGTCAAGAAACTTCAACCTGAAAAGCTCGAACCCAAGTCGGAAAAATGCGATTCATAGGATACCCTAAGGAAACCGTCGGGTATACCTTCTACTTAAGATCCAAGGCAAGATCTTTGTTGCCAAGAACGGATGCTTTCGGAAAAGAGTTTCTCTCGAAAGAAGTAAGTGGGAGGAAAGTAGAACTCGATGAAGTACTACCTCTCAAGCGGGAAAGTGGTGCAGCTCAGAAAATGTTCTGTGATGCCCACACCAACCAAGAGGAAAACAATGATGTTGATCAAGGTACTTCGGATCAAGTTGCTCTTGAACTTCAGAGGTCCACAAGGACACGCTCCGCACTGCAGTGGTACGGCAACCCTGTCCTGGAAATCATGTTGTTAGACAACGGTGAACCTTCGAACTATGAAGAAGCGATGGCGGGCCTAGATTCCAACAAATGGCTTGAAGCCATGAAATCCGAGATAGAATCCATGTATGAAAACAAAGTATGGACTTTGACAGACTTGCCCGATGATCGGCGAGCGATAGAAAACAAATGGATTTTTAAGAAGAAGACGGACGCGATGGAAATGTTACCATCTATAAAGCTCAACTTGTCGCTAAGGGTTATCGACAAGTTCAAGGAATTGACTACGACGAGACATTCTCTCCTGTGAGCGAAGCTGAAGTCCGTCTCAATCATGTTAGCAATTGCCGCATACTATGATTATGAGATATGGCGATGGACGCCAAAACGGCATTCCTTAACGGACATCTTAAGGAAGAGCTGTATATGATGCAGCGGAAGGTTTTGTCGATCCTCGAACGCTAACAAAGTATGCAAGCTCCAGCGATCCATTTATGGACTGGTGCAAGCATCTCGGAGTTGGAACATTCGTTTTGATGAGATGATCAAAGCGTTTGGGTTTATGCAGACTTATGGAGAAGCCTGCGTTTACAAGAAAGTGAGTGGGAGCTCTGTAGCATTTCTCCTATTATATGTAGATGACATACTCTTGATAGGAAATGATACAAATCTTCTGGACAGCATTAAGGCCTACTTGAATAAGTGTTTTTCAATGAAGGACCTTGGATAAGCTGCTTATATATTAGGCATCAAAATCTATAGAGATAGATCGAGACGCCTCATAGGTCTTTCACAAAGCAGATACCTTGATAAGATTTTGAAGAGGTTCAAAATGGATCAGTCCAAGAAGGGGTTCTTGCCTATGTTACAAGGTGTGAGGTTGAGCTCGGCTCAGTCCCCGACCACGGCAAAAGATAAAGAAGAGATGAGTGTCATCCCCTATGCTTCAGCCATAAGATCTATTATGTATGCCATGCTGTGTACCAGGCCTGATGTAAACCTTGCCGTAATTTTGCTAGCAAGATACCAAAGTAATCCCGGCAAGGAACACTAGACAGCGGTCAAGAATATCCCGGTACCGAAAGGACAAAGGACATGTTTCGCTTATGGAGGAGACGAAGAGCTCGTCAGAAGGGTTACGCCGACGCTTAGCTTCGACTCAGATCTGATGACTCTAAGTCACAAACCGGATACGTGTATATGTTGAATGGTGGAGCATGAAGCTGGTGCAGCCGCAAGCGAGCGTCGTGGCGGGATCTACGTGTGAAGCGGAGTACATGGCAGCCTCGGAGGCGGTGCATGAAGCGATTTGGGTGAAGGAGTTCATCACCGACCTAGGAGTCATACCCAATGCATCGGGGCCGATCAAACTCTTCTGTGACAACACTGGAGCTATTGCCCTTGCCAAGGAGCCCAGGTTTCACAAGAAGACCAGGCACATCAAGCGCCGTTTCAACTCCATCCGTGAAAATGTTCAAGATGGAGACATAGAGATTTGCAAAGTGCACACGGATCTGAATGTCGAGATCCGCTGACTAAACCTCTCTCACGTGCAAAACATGATCAACACCAGAACTCTATGGGTGTTCGATTCATCACAATGTAACTAGATTAGTGACTCTAGTGCAAGTGGGAGACTGTTGGAAATATGCCCTAGAGGCAATAATAGAAGTATTATTATATTTCATTGTTCATGATAATTGTCTTTTGTTCATGCCATAACTGTATTATCCGGAAATCGTAATACACGTGTGAACACATAGACCACAATATGTCCCTAGTGAGCCTCTAGTTGACTAGCTCGTTGTGATCAACAGATGGTCATGGTTTCCTGACTATGGACATTAGATGTCGTTGATAACGGGATCACATCATTGGGAGAATGATGTGATGGACAAGACCCAATCCTAAGCATAGCACAAAGATCGTGTAGTTCGCTTGCTAGAGCTTTGCCAATGTCAAGTATCTCTTCCTTCGACCATGAGATCGTGTAACTCCCGGATACCGTAGGAGTGCCTTGGGTGTATCAAACGTCACAACGAATCGGGTGACTATAAAGGTGCATTACAGGTATCTCTCGAAAGTATCTGCGGGTTGACACGGATCGAGATCGATTTGTCACTCCGTATGACGGAGAGGTATCTCTGGCCCACTTCGGTAATGCATCGTCGTAATGAGCTCAAGGTGACCAAGGTGTTGGCCACGGATCATGCATTACTGATGCGAGTAAAGTGACTTGCCGTAACGAGACCGAACAAGGTATTGGGATACCGACGATCGAGTCTCGGGCAAGTAACATACCGATTGACAAAGGGAATTGTATACAGGGTTTGATCGAATCCTCGACATCGTGGTTCAACCGATGAAATCATCGAGGAGCATGTGGGAGCCAATATGGGTATCCAGACCCTGCTGTTGGTTATTGCCCGAGAGTCGTCTCGGTCATGTCTGCGTGTCTCCCGAACCCGTAGGGTCTACACACTTAAGGTTCGGTGACGCTAGGGTTATTAGGAAGACTAGTATGTGACTACCGAATGTTGTTCGGAGTCCCGGATGAGATCTCAGACGTCACGAGGAGTTTCGGAATGGTCTGGAGGTAAAGAATAATATATAGGAAGTGGTATTTCGGCCATCGGGAAAGTTTCGGTCTCCGTGAATGTACTGGGACCACCGGAAGGGTCCTGGGTCCACCGGGTGGGGCCACCCATCTCGAAGGGCCCCATGGGCTGAAGTGGGAGGAACCAGCCCATAGTGGGCTGGTGCGCCTCAGGCCCACCCCCCGCGCCTAGGGTTGAAACCCTAGGGGTGGGCGCCCACTTGGCTTGGGGCACTCCACCCCTTGGCCGCCGCCCCTTGGAGATTGGATCTCAGGGGCGGCGCCCCGGGGCCTATATAAAGGGGGAGGGAGGGGCTGCTGTACACATCTCCAAGGCGCAGCCCTTCCTCCCCAACACCTCTCCTCCTCCGCAGCGCCGGGCGAAGCCCCGCCGAGTATCGCCTCTCCACCATCACCACGCCGTCGTCTGCCGGTGGAGCTGTCTTCCTCAACCTCTCCTTCCTCCTTGCTGGATCAAGACGGAGGGGCGCCACCGTGCCGTCGCACGTGTGTTGAACGCGGAGGTGCTGTCCGCTCAGCACTTGGTCATCGGTGATTCGAATCACGTCGAGTACGACTACATCATCACCTTGCAAGCTTCCGCACGCGATCTACAAGTGGTATGTAGATGCAGACTCTCTCCCGTTACTCGTTGCTTAGATGAACTCATAGATGGACCTTGGTGAAACCGTAGGAAAATTTTTAATTTTCTGCAACGTTCCCCAATAGTATGCTGCTACTTCATCATCGTCGTCATGTTCGATCCTCGGGTCGCCGTACTTGTCGAAGTCTTGCTCATTGGCTACTCCATCCATTCTGATGATCTTCCTTTTGCCTCTCCTCACGACAACACGACTGGGCTTTGGCGGGTCGGTAATGAAGAAGCATTGGTCCACTTGGGAAGCCAGTACCCATGGCTCATTTTTCACGGTGACGTTTGCGCCCACGGTCTTGGATTTGCCTTCGGGTATAACCATGGTGGTGAAATACCGGTCTTCTTTTATGACGTTCTTGGCCCATCTGACACGGAACATCGGGACCTTCTCTCCAACAGAGCTCAGCTCCCAGATCTCCTCGATCCTTCCGTAGTATCTGTCCTTGTCGTTACGGTGTAGGATTCCATCGTTACCCGGAGTTCGATAACCATCGCTCTTCATGTCCTTGGCCTCGTGTAGAATGTGTAGCCGTTGATATCGTGACGCCTCATAGGTCATCGAGGTTGTGCTCGGCGCCCTGTGACAAGGCGAATATGAGTTGTTCTTCCACGGAAGAATCCTCATGTAAAGGGTACGACAGAAGCTTCTGCTTGAACCAACACGTGAAACATGAGTTGTGCTCTTTGAGTATATCTCCATCCGTCCTCTGTTGGCCTCGGGCATTGTACATCTTCTTAATAAAGGTTTTGTGCTCTACCACCCAAGGATCGACCACGTCTATGTGTTATAGCGCGACTTGGTTTGCTCTTTCAAAGTCGGCGAGTCGACCCTCGAAGTCGACATGCATTTCGCGGCGACCCTCACGGTGACCCCATCTAGCAAGCCAACCGAGGTGCCTGTTGACGGGCAGACCAACGGGGTTCTCGATGCCTAGATAATTCGTGCAGTAGGAGATGCACTCTTCGGTCAGAAAGCCCCTGGCTATGCTTCAATCTGGATGTGACATGTTGCGAACGTATCCTTTGATGACACCATTCATCCTTTCGAACGGCATCATGCTGTGCAGGAACGTCGGCCCGAGTTGGATGATATCCTCCACTATATGGACCAGCAGATGCACCATAACGTCAAGAATGCAAAGGGAAGTACATCTCAAGCTCGCATAGTATCACCACGATCTCTTCCTAGCCTTCGAGTTGCCTCCGCCAATCGACTTCCGAGAGATGACATCAAGAAGTTGCATAGGCCAAATAGCGTTTCACGGACGTGCGCGGCCCATGATCCCACGGATTGCAACCGAAGTATCTCAGATCATCAAGATGTGACAATCGTGAGACTTCATCCCGCTGGACTTCGTCACTGGGTCTAGGTATCTGCTTATCTTCCCACAGAATCGTAAGGAAGTTTTACTCCTAGGAGGCAGGTGAAAAACTGCTCGATCTCCTCCTGACTTAGAGTGAAGCACGCGGGAGGGTAGTCATTTCCGGTCTTCTTGGCCTTTTTGCCTTTGCGACGACTTTCTGTGTCCTGCTTTGCCTCATCATCATCATCATCATCATCATCATCATCATCATCATCATCATCATCATCATCATCATCATCATCATCATATATAGCGTGAAGCTCCTGCCTGATGCCCATTGATTTCAAGTCTGCCCTTGCTTTCGGCCCATCTTTGGTCCTCTCTGCCATGTTGAGCAGGGTACCAAGCAGACTCTCGCACACGTTCTTCGTGATATGCATGACAAGGCTGTGAGGCACACGGTGGATCTTCCAGTATGGCAAATCCCAGAAAACAGACATCGTTTTCCATACCTTCAGCAGCGGCTCTGGCGCCTTTCGCTTCTTTCCCGACTCTGGCGCCTTTTGCTTCTTTCCCGGCAGTGGGCAATCTTTCCAATTTTTCAACAGCTTGTCTATTTCCTCGCCGTTCCTCCATGGGTCATTGTCGCGAAGCCACCTTCGATTTCCCATGAACACGGTTTTCAAAGACCCGGGATCTCTATCTAGCTGGCGATACGTTGTGTCATCCATGCACCTTACGCATCCAGAAAATCCGTGGACTACCTGCCCGCGAGATATCCGTGAATCGAGATAGTCGTGCACCGTCGTGAGCGGTCACGGCTCTCATAGGGAAATATTCTTTCTGCGGCGTCCCACATATTGGTGGCGTTTTCCACAAGCGGTCTAGCTCCTCCTTCAAAGCCCCAGATACACATTGATGTCGCTCCTGGTTGTTTCGCCCTTCAATTAGCATACTCATGTGAATGTACTTCCTCTTCATGCACAACCAGGGGGAAGGTTGTACATCCACACAAACACAGGCCAGGTGCTATGTGTGCTTCTCGGCTGCCAAACGGATTGACTCCATCGGTGCTCGTGCCCAAAGACGATGTTCCTGGATCCTTCCCAAATTCTGGTATTCAAAATTCAACGCTACACCGCTCGCATCCTTAGGGTGACTCAGCATCTTGTCTTTTTATCTATCTCCGGATCATTTGTGTCATCTTCGCTTCTTCTCCTCCCTATCCGCGTGCCAACGCAGGAGCTTTGCTACCTTAGGATCCACGAAATACCGCTGCAGACGAGGAGATCGAAAAGTACCACACCACTTTTCGAGGAGCTTTCTTCCTCTTCTTGTATCGAGTGACGCCAAGACACCGGACATATGGTAGACTCGCGTGCTCGTCCCGATAAATGATGCAATTGTTCATGCACACATGGTATTTCACGGCGGTAAATCCAGAGGACACACGATTTTCTTCGCCTCCTCCAAACTGGTCGGGCACTTGTTCCCTTTGGAAGACGTTCGGCCGTAATGACATGTTCTCGCCGGCATCGCCGGTCATTTTGTGTTTTACCTTCATCTCCAGAGCCATGAGCGTTACTTTCAAGCGGGTATCCTCGGGCCTGCATCCTTCATACAATGGATTAACCGCGTCTAACTCAAGTTGATCCATCTTGGCTTTCTCTCGGGCGGCAGCTCTTTCGTTATCCGTCTGCTTGAGAAGTAGCTCTTGAATATGAGGGTCCTGCACCCAGCCCATGGATGGTCCAGCGTCGTCTGCTCCGCCGCATCATCATCATGTCCTGTGATCTTCTACATGATGATCGTGTACAGATCACCGCCGTGATCATCCCGGGATTCTTCGTTATCTCGCCTACCGAGCCGCGGTGGTTGTCTTGTCGCCTTCCTCATTTCTTGCCCAGCCCCATGGACGACTTCGAGTCATCTTCATCACCTTGCCACCAATAGCCATCCATGAAACCACGCAAGAGCAGGTGGTCCTGCACCTGCCCGAATCCGGGTCCGCAATAAGGCTCTTCACTTGCATCTTCGACACGGACATCTTATCTCCATCTCGTTCTTTTGAAGCATCTCGCCTTCGTGGACCTCAAAAACCTATTCACGATGCCTTCGGTCATCGTATGGGACCATGGTCGTCATGGGTAGAGCAAAACGATATTTTAGAACCAAGAAAAAATTTGGCATGACTTTCCCAAAAATAAGACCAAAAGAATGCTTAATGCCAAAATTCTCACTTGAACGGAAATGAATCAACATTCCGCAAAATATTGGCAACTATCGCATTTCAAATACCGTACACCTCCAAACACAAACACATATGCAACACCACAAACATATGCAACACCACGAACATACATAGATCTAGCTAGGCCATAAAAAGTGCATGTGCACATTGTTGTAGGGAGAACAACATAAATATAGCTTCCCCTTACTTACCTATCAAAACAAGGTAATTTAACCACTTAATTTGAATGAATCTATGGTGGAAATGAGGTGAAAAGAGGAGGCACCGAGACAAGGAGGAGGCGGTGGAGAGAATGAAGTGGGGAGAAAGTGAGTGTGGGAGGAGAGGCTGTCCAAAATATCTTGTTGTTGCCCACTTACTAATGGCGCACCAACCACAAATGCGCCATTAGTAATCCAGTTACTAATGGCGCACCCCTGGTGGTGGGCCATTAGTAGTTTTACAAAAAAATACTAATGGCGACTTCACGGTGCGCCATTACTAGTTTAAACTAGTAATGGCGCACCGTGGGAGAGTGCGCCATTAGTAGTTTTGCAAAAAAAGGAATAAAAAAATAAAAAACAACATTAGTGGCGCAATTTACGACAAAAGGCCATTACTAGTTACAACTAGTAATGGCGCACTTCCTATGGATGCGCCATTAGTATGTTTGGACAGGCGCACTAGTTCAAAAAAATTTGATACTAATGGCGCACCATGGGCCAAAGCGCCATTAGTAGTTTCAACACTAATGGCGTGTCGGAAGGTGGTGCGCCATTAGTATATACTAATGGCGCACCACTTGTCTGGTGCGCCATTAGTGTCAATCCCATCTATAGCCCTTTTTCTAGTAGTGAGTCTGTCAACATGATTGTGTGCAACAATGAGAATGGTGCATCTGGGTACGGTAATTTATTTACTGTTTTTCAGTGTTTCAACCCAATGATTGGTGGGTGGATACAGGTGCAGGCATTCATGTGTGTGCTGACATTTCATTGTTCACTTCTTACCAGGTCATAGGTCACGGGTCCGTATTGATGGGGCATGGAGCGAGTGCTTCTGTTCATGGTGTTGGTACGGTCGATCTGAAGTTTACTTCGGGAAGGATCGTGTAGCTGAAGAACGTGCAGCATGTCCCCGCCATCAAGAAGAACCTCGTTAGTGGCTCCCTTCTATGTAGAGAAGGGTTTAAGTTGGTTTTTGAGTCTAATAAATTAGTTGTTACGAAATATGGACTCTTTGTTGGAAAAGGTTATGAGAGCGGAGGGATGTTCCGCCTTTCCCTCGCAGATTTTTGTAATAAAGTCATGAACCATATTCATTCGAATGTTAATGAATCTGAAGTTTGGCATTCACGTCTTTGTCACATTAGTTTCGGTGTTATAACGCGGCTAGCCAAGTTGGATTTAATCTCGTGTTTCACTTTAGCCAAAGGTTCTAAGTGCCTTTCATGTGTGCAAGCTAAGCAACCTCGCAAGCCTCATAAGGCCGCGGAGGAGAGACACCTAGCACCGTTAGAACTCATACATTCTGATCTTTGTGAGATGAATGGTGTGTTGACTAAAGGTGGAAAGAGATACTTCATGACATTGATAGATGATTCCACTATATATTGCTATGTTTATTTGTTAAATACTAAGGATGAGGCTCTACACTACTTTAAAATCTATAAGGCAGAAGTTGAGAATCAACTTGAAAAGAAAATTAAACGAGTCCGGTCAGACCGTGGTGGAGAGTACTTCTCGAGTGAGTTTGACTCTTCTGCTCGAACATGGCATTATTCATGAGAGGACGCCTCCCTATTCACCCCAGTCAAATGGGGTTGCCGCGCGGAAAAACCGTACTCTAACTGATTTGGTTAACGCCATGTTAGATACATCGGGTTTATCCAAGGCATGGTGGGGGGAGGCTATATTGACGGCATGTCATGTCCTGAATAAAGTTTCGACAAAGGATAATGAGATCACTCCCTATGAGAAATGGGCAAAGAGAAGGACGACACTCTCGTACTTGCGCACTTGGGGCTGTTTGGCGAAAGTCAACGTGCCAATCCCCAAACAGCGTAAGCTTGGACCCAAGACTGTGGACTACGTTAATTTGGGCTACGCTAAGAACAGCGTTGGCTATAGATTTCTAGTAGTGAAATCTGAGGTACCTGACCAGAAGGTCGGTACAATTATGGAGTCTAAGGATGCTACATTCTTCGAGGATATTTTTCCTATGAGAGATATGCAAAGCACTTCTAGACAGGAAACTGAGGAGACTCCTGAACCTGCCATCCCTATGGAATATTATGAACAAACACATGCTGAAAATCCTGAGGAGGATGACGAGGAAACCCTTGGTAGGGGCAAGAGACAAAGGACTGCAAAGACCTTTGGTGATGATTTCTACGTGTACCTCGTGGATGATACTCCCACTTCTATTTCGAAGCGTATGCCTCTCCGTGCTGACTCTTCGGAAGGATGCGGTCCAGAAGCGAGATGGATTCCATCATGGCTAACGGGACATGGGAGATCACCGACCGTCCCTATGGTTGCAAACCACTGGGATGTAAGTGGGTGTTCAAGAAAAAGCTTAGGCCCGATGGTATGATTCAAAAGTACAAGGCTAGGCTTGTGGCCAAGGGCTATGACCAAAAAGAAGAGGAAGATTTCTTCGATACTTATTCACCAGTGGCTAGACTGACCACCATTTGAGTATTACTCTCGTTGGCGGCCTCACATGGTCTTCTCGTCCACCAAATGGATGTCAAGACGGCTTTTCTGAATGGAGAGCTAAATGAGGAAATCTACATGCAACAACCAGATGGCTTTGTGATAGATGGTCAGGAAAGAAAGGTATGTAGGTTGCTGAAATCTTTATATGGCCGGAAGCAAGCACCTAAGCAATGGCATGATAAGTTTAATACAACTCTGACATCTGTTGGCTTCGTTGTTAATGAAGCTGACAAATGTGTATACTATCACCATGGTGGGGGCGAAGGAGTTATACTATGCTTGTATGTTGATGACATACTAATATTCGGAACCAACCTCAAAGTCATTGAGGAGGTTAAGTCGTTTCTGTCTCAGAACTTTGAGATGAAGGATCTTGGTGTGGCTGATGTTATCTTGAACATCAAGCTACTGAGAGATAATGAGGGTGGGATCACACTTCTGCAATCCCATTATGTTGAGAAGGTGTTGAGTCATTTTGGATATTCGGACTGCACACCATCTCAAACACCATATGATCCTAGCGTGTTGATTCGAAAGTCCAAAGGCATGGCTAAAGATCAATTGAGATACTCTCAAATCATTGGTTCACTGATGTACCTAGCGAGCGCAACGAGGCCTGACATCGCGTTTGCTGTGAGCAAATTGAGCCGGTTTGTTTCCAAACCGGGTGATGTACATTGGCATGCTGTTGAAAGAGTTATGCGCTATCTGAAAGGTACTATGAATTATGGACTTCACTATACCGGAGACCCGTCGGTACTTGAAGGGTATAGTGATGCGAATTGTATCTCTGATGCTGATGAGATGAAGGCCACAACTGGGTATATGTTTACTCTTGGAGGTGGCGCTGTTTCCTGGAAGTCTTGCAAGCAAACGATCTTAACGAGATCGATAATGGAAGCAGAATTAACAGCATTAGACACTTCTGGTGTTGAAGCAGGATGGCTTCGAGATCTTTTGATGGACTTGCCATCGGTTGATAAACCGATTCCGCTATCCTTATGAACTGTGATAATCGATCGTCATCACCAAGGTGAAGAGTTCAAAGGACAACATGAAGTCCAACAAACACATAAGAATGAGATTAAAAGCTGTCGAAAAATTAAGAAACTCCGGAGTGATAGCGTTGGACTATGTCCATACGGCTAAGAATCTGCGATCCCTTTATTTAAAGGGCTATCACGTGTAGTGATAGATAGTGCATCGAGGGAGATGGGTATGAGACCCACATGAGTTACCATGGTGGTAACCCAACCTATGTGATCGGAGATCCCGTGAAGTAGGACCTGGGAAAACAAGCCAGTGGTGAACTGAGGAGAGTAACATTACTAGCCCACTCTGTTGGAGATGCAATACTCTCGGAAACTGTATGGAAGGATGACTACTGTCTTAATGTGTTCCAAGGCTTATATGTATAAGCAAGATGCTATCCTACAGAGCGATCTTTGGAGGAACACACCTATGTGATCCCGACTGCTAGTCACAGTCTATGAGATTGGGGTGATCTCTAGTAAACTCATGAATAGGCCAGGATTGTGACTTATATGCTCCACCCGAGGGGTCAGCCTTCGGCAGCCCAGTACTAGTAAGACATGTGGTGAAACTTCTTTACGCCAAACTGACAATTCAAGGCATAGTCCATTGTTCAGTTGTGAAGGAGTGTAGCTACTTGCTCTAGGTGAAGCTCAACCTTAACAGGTCTTCACCGAAACACTAGTATATCAAAACAGTATTTGGAACAGAGGACACAATGGGCCCTCGAGATCTGGTGGGGGATTGCTAAAATCTGAGATGGGCTCTAGGCCCATATTGCAATTTCTGAAAAATCTCTAAGGGCCCATGTGGGTTATATGGCACTAGGTGTGGTGGGAAGTTTAGTCCCACCCCGGAAGTGGAAGGAGAGCTGGAGTGGTTTATAAGGGTTTCTCTTCTACATGTTGTTGGAGCTTGAGAAGAGAAGAAGCCCTCGCGCACTCCTCCTCCTCCGCTCGCCTCGCCAGGCCACGCCTCGCCTCGCCTCGTCACAACGCGCCGCGGGTTGCGGGATTGAGCCGAGCCGAGCTCACTCTTGTGCGCTTCTTTTTGCCGGCCAGGAACGCAGAGTCTTTGATAGGTAGGGCCACGATCTGAGACGTCGGATTGTGGGCTACCGACTTGGACGTGGGTTCAGCCCACGTCTCTCCACGCGTGGTCGCACATATATATGTGGGGCGCTGCCAACCCTAGCCGCAGCGAAAACAGAACGCATCTCCGCCTCCACGCCCACGTTGTTCCTTTGCTGCTGCTGCCGCCGCTGACTCCGTCCCGTCCGCCGCGTACACGGTCAACGGGAGAGCAGGTCTCCGAAACCACGCCCTTCTGGTTCCTGTACGGGGTGAGGGGCGAATAGGTTTTTGGGCAGCGATTACGCGACTGCTCGCTTCCGATCGTCTGCTTCCTCTATGTCCGCGTCACCTTCATCATCACCATGTCCACCGACACCGACCGTGCCGCCGCCGAGAAAGCCGAAGCCGACAAGAAGGCCGCCGAGGACGCCGCTGCTGCCACCAAAGCCGCGGCCTCTGCATGGCCTACTGGAGGGTATAACACGTTTATCCTACTCCTGATTATTTTCATATTAGCAGTACTAGCAGTATGTGTAGATTTGTCTACTGTTTGCTTAGTACGTGCATGTTTAGATCAAAGTCAGTACGTCATCAATTTAGTCAATGCCATGCTAGTAATTTACTCATGGATTAATTTAATTGAGAAATTGCCTATTTACTCAACATTTCTAACTGAACTTCTTTAGTGCATCAGGAAATAAGGGATCGGAGGCTTACCGAGCTCTCTCAGAGCTCAGCGATTTCTGGCCATTGGATCATTTTGCTTGATGCGATAATGTCCGTTAGATCGATGCGGTGAAAAATTCTGGCCGTCGGATCGAGCCGCGCACCTGTAGCAATGAATAGTTACCGCACCCTCCCCGGTCTCTCTCACTTTGCGGACACGGTCCTGGCTCGCTGCCGTGTGGGGTAACAAAATGATGGGCCCGCGTGTCATTTGCTTGGGCTGGGGGTGCGGTCCGTGCAAACCGTCGGCGTGCCGCACGCTGGTAAAAGATCTCATGCCACCGCCGAAATTCCCGTGCCCCGCCGAGGGCATTTGTGACATTTCACATAATCCTATGCCAAGTGGCTTCTCATCATTGGTTGCTCCCTCCCCAATCAGCGAGACAGGTAGGGTCGGGTCTCTCCCTCGCATCTCTCTCACGTTGAAGCCGCCGCCCCCTCCCCTTCTCTCGTGTCGAAGCCGCCGCCCCTCCCCTTCCCCTCGCGCCGCCGCCCCCTCCCCCTTCCCCTCCCGCCGCCGACTTCGGAGAAGCACCATGGCTGCTGCTGCTCCACGTCGCCGCTCCTCACCCACCCACCGCGACCGCCTCCTCTCCCGGAACCCTAGCCAGCCGCACGCAACCCATGGTGTCGCCCAGCTCGCTGCCCTCGGCCGTCACGTCGTCGCGGGGCTCCTCGCGCAGCACGGCCTCCGCCAAGGCCGCCCCCGAGGCCGACCAGGAGGCTACGGTCTCCAATCGCTCCCGCAAGAGTAGCACGCCCGGGAAGAAGAAGTCGGCACCCATGGCGGCGGCGGGAAAGAAGTCGAAGAATTGGTGAGAGACTCCTTGGTTCACCACTGCTAGGTACCTCTTCCTCCTCATCTGCATGTGCTTTTGATTATTTGGTTCCTTGCTTTATGTGGGATCTGATAACATTTTGTTTATATATTCGGTAGATGTACAAGCAGCAGAAGCAAACCTCCCATCCACTCGTTGCTGCTGGTTCAGACTCGGGTTGTCGATGTAGATCGATCCAGTGCCCCCTCCTTAGTTATTTTGTTTGGTGGTACGTGGATATGCTCGTGCACTGGTGAGCCACCCGTTCTACTCCACCTTTTTCTCTGATATTCAGTGCAATTCATGCATTGCTTTGTGCTTAGTTGATGTGGAATGTGCTTAATTTTTCCCGGTAGAAAGCTCAGTATGGCTATGTGTTGTTCAGCACTGGCTCATGATAATGAATGGTTCTTGTTTAGGAACAAATTTATCACTCATTGTTTTTCCAGAGTGAGTTATAATCAACAATAATTGTTCCGTTTTGTGAGTGAGCTTATTGTACTTTTTTTATTTGCATAATGGGGAGCTGATGAACCTGGGGTCCCGAGAGATATACCTCATCTTCACGGCGGACGGCACCTTCCGCGAGGAGGACGACTCCAACTATTTCAGGTACATCACCGTGCTCGCTCGCACGCCACAGTCATAACTCTGCTCCGCCTCAAAGTCTCGCTGGGATTAATCGTGCTTGTCCTCTGAAGTGCATTATCTACATTCCTGTCCACGACGTGCACATCCCCAACCAGCAGAAAGACATGTTTGGATTCGTCACCTTCGTCTACAAGAAGAAGGGCAAGGTCCCCGGCAAGCTCAGGCAAGCCCATGGTGATCTTTGCCTTTTGCTTCCGGCAGCAGTAACTAGCAGCAACATCCCCATGACCATTTACTTTTGTTGTTGCTTTGTAGGAAGCCGAAGGGCGAGAGGGTGGACTTCTCTAGCTCGGGGTCTCCCACAGGGCTGGACGCCAGGGACCCCTTCGATCTCCACCAGATTGGTTCGTCATTGTGGCAACCTCATGTTCATTGTTTATATGCATGATGAGTGATTGTGTGGTGAGATTCTTGTGCCCTAGAGGCAATAATAAAGTTATTATTTATTTCCTTATATCATGATAAATGTTTATTATTCATGCTAGAATTGTATTAACCGGAAACATGATACATGTGTGAATACATAGACAAACATAACGTCACTAGTATGCCTCTACTTGACTAGCTCATTAATCAAAGATGGTTAAGTTTCCTAACCATAGACATGTGTTGTCATTTGATTAATGGGATCACATCATTAGGAGAATGATGTGATTGACATGACCCATTCCGTTAGCCTAGCACTTGATCGTTTAGTATATTGCTATTGCTTTCTTCATGACTTATACAAAGTTCCTGCAACTATGAGATTGTGCAACTCCGCCACGGAAGAACACTTTGTGTGCTACCAAATGTCACAACGTAATCGGGTGATTATAAAGGTGCTCTACAGGTGTTTCCGAAGGTACATGTTGGGTTGGCATAATTGAGATTAGGTTTTGTCACTCCGATTGTCGGAGAGGTATCTCTGGCCCTCTCGGTAATACTCATCACCTAAGCCTTGCAAGCATTGTAACTAATGAGTTAGTTATAAGATGATGTGTTACGAATCGAGTAAAGAGACTTGCGTAACGAGATTGAACTAGGTATTGGATACCGACGATCAAATCTCGGGCAAGTAACATACCGATGACAAAGGGAACAACGTATGTTGTTATGCGGTTTGACCGATAAAGATCTTCGTAGAATATGTAGGAACCAATATGGGAATCCTGGTCCCGCTATTGGTTATTGACCGAGAATGGTTCTAGGTCATGTCTACATAGTTCTCGAACCCGTAGGGTCCGCACGCTTAACGTTATGATGACAGTTTTATTATGAGTTTGTAAGTTTTGATGTACCGAAGTTTGTTCGGAGTCCCGGATGTGATCACGGACATGACGAGGAGTCTCGAAATGGTCGAGACATAAAGATTGATATATTGGAAGCCTATGTTTGGACATCGGAATGGTTCCGGGTGAAATCGGCATTTTACCGGAGTACCGGGAGGTTACCGGAACCCCCCGGGGGTTATTGGGCCTACATGGGCCTCGAGAGAGAAGAGGGAAGGAGGCAGGAGGGGGCCGCGCGCCCCTCCCCTTCCTAGTCCGAATAGGACAAGGGAAGGGCGCCCCCCTTCCTTCCCTCTTCCTCCTCTTTCCCCCCTTCTCCTACTCCTACTTGGAAAGAGGGAGTCCTACTACCAGTGGGAGTAGGACTCCCCCCTTGGCGCACCCTCCTTGGCCGGCCGCCTCCTCCCCCCTGGCTCCTTTATATAAGGGGGCGGGGGGCACCCCAGAGACACACAAGTTGATCTACGGATCGTTCCTTAGCCGTGTGCGGTGCCCCCCTCCACCATATTCCACCTCGGTCATATCGTCATGGAGTTTAGGCGAAGCCCTGCGCCGGTAGAACATCATCATCGTCACCAAGCCATCGTGCTGACGGAACTCATCTCCGGAGCTCGGCTGGATCGGAGGCCGGAGATCGTCATCGAGCTGAACGTGTGCTAAACTCGGAGGCCCCGTACGTTCGGTGCTTGGATCGGTCAGATCGTGAAGACGTACGACTACATCAACCGCGTTGTGCTAACGCTTCCGCTTACGGTCTACGAGGGTACGTGGACAAACACTCTCCCCTCTCGTTGCTATGCCATCACCATGATCTTGCGTGTGCGTAGGAAATTTTTTGAAATTACTACGTTCCCCAACAGTGGCATCCGAGCCTAGGTTTTATGCGTTGATGTTATATGCACGAGTAGAACACAAGTGAGTTGTGGGCGATAGAAGTCATACTGCTTACCAGCATGTCATACTTTGGTTCGGCGGTATTGTGAGATGAAGCGGCCCGGACCGACATTACGCGTACGCTTACGCGAGACTGGTTTCACCGTTATGAGCACTCGTGCTTAAAGGTGGCTGGCGGGTGTCTGTCTCTCTCACTTTAGCTGAACCGAGTGTGGCTACGCCCGGTCCTTGCGAAGGTTAAAACAGCACTAACTTGACAAACTATCGTTGTGGTTTTTGATGCGTAGGTAAGAACGGTTCTTGCTAAGCCCGTAGCAGCAACGTAAAATTTACAACAACAAAGTAGCGGACGTCTAACTTGTTTTTGCAGGGCATGTTGTGATGTGATATGGTCAAGATGTGATGAGATATAAATTGTTGTATGAGATGATCATGTTTTGTTAAAGTTATCGGCAACTGGCAGAAGCCCTATGGTTGTCTCTTTGTTGCATAAGATGCAAGCACCAAATAATTGCTTTACTTTATCGCTATGCGATAGCAATAGTTGCAAGAGCAATAGTTGGCGAGACGACCACGTGACGACACATTGATATAGATCAAGATGATGAAGATCATGGTGTCGTGCCGGTGACGATAGAGATCATGACAGTACTTTGGAGATGGAGATCAAAGGCGCAAGATGACCATGGCCATATCATGTCACATATTTTGATTGCATATGATGTTTATCTGTTATACATCTTATCTTGCTTTGATTGACGGTAGCATTTTAAGCTGATCTCTCACTAAATTATCAAGAAGTGTTCTCCCTGAGTATGCACCGTTGCCAAAGTTCGTCGTGCCCAGACACCACATGATGATCGGGTGTGATAAGCTCTACGTCCATCTACAACGGGTGCAAGCCAGTTTTGCACACGCGGAATACTCAGGTTAAACTTGACGAGCCTAGCATATGCAGATACGGCCTCGGAACACGGAGACCGAAAGGTCGAGCGTGAATCATATAGTAGATATGATCAACATAGTGATGTTCACCATTGAAAACTACTCCATCTCACGTGACGATCGGTTATGGTTTAGTTGATTTGGATCATGTGATCACTTAGATGACTAGAGATATATCTGTCTAAGTGGGAGTTCTTAAGTAATATGATTAATTGAACTTAAATTTATCATGAACTTAGTCCTGGTAGTATTTTGCAAATTATGTTGTAGATCAATAGCTTGCGTTGTTGCTTTCATATGTTTATTTTGATATGTTCCTAGAGAAAATTGTGTTGAAAAATGTTAGTAGCAATGATGCGGATCCGATCCGTGATCTGAGGTTTATCCTCATTGCTGCACAGAAGAATTATGTCCTTAATGCACCGCTAGGTGACAGACCTATTGCAGGAGCAGATGCAGACGTTATGAACGTTTGGCTAGCTCAATATGATGACTACTTGATAGTTTTGTGCACCATGCTTTATGGCTTAGAATCGGGACTTCAAAGATGTTTTGAATGTCATGGACCATATGAGATGTTCTAGGAGTTGAAGTTAATATTTCCAGCAAATACCCGAGTTGAGAGATATGAAGTCTCCAACAAGTTCTAAAGCTAAAAGATGGAGGAGAATCGCTCAACTAGTGAGCATGTGCTCGATCGTCTGGTACTTCAATCGCTGGAATCAAGTGGGAGTTAATCTTCCGTATAAGATAGTGATTGATGAATTCTCTAGTCACCATCACTAAGTTACTAGAACTTCGTGATGAACTATAGTATGCAAGGGATGACGAAAACGATTCCCGAGCTCTTCGTGATGTTGAAATCGACGAAGGTAGAAATCAAGAAAGAGCATCAAGTGTTGATGATTGACAAGACCACTAGTTTCAAGAGAAGGGCAAAGGGAAAGAAAGGGTACTTCAAGTGGAAAGACAAGCAAGTTGTCACTCCTACGAAGAAGCCCAAAACTGGACCATAGCCTGAAACTGAGTGTTTACACTGCAAAGGAAATGGTCACTGGAAGCAGGAATGCCCTGAATATTTGGTGGATAAGAAGGATGGCAAATTGAACAAGGGTATATTTGATATACAGGTATTGATGTGTGCCTTACTAGTGTTTATAGTAGCCCCTGAGTATTTGATACTTGTTCGGTTACTAAGATTAGTAACTCGAAACAGGAGTTACATAATAAACAGAGACTAGTTGAGGGGAAGTGACAATGAGTGTTGGGAGTAGTTCCAAGAAAGATATGATCATCATCGCACACTCCCTATACTTTCGGGATTAGTGTTAAACCTAAATAAATGTTATTTATCTTTTGCGTTGAACATGAATATGATTTGATCATGTTTATTGCAATACGGTTATTCATTTAAAGTTAGAGAATAATTGTTGTTCTGTTTACATGAATAAAACCTTCAATGGTCATACACCCAATGAAAATAGTTTATTGGATCTCGATCGTAGTGATACACATATTCATAATATTGATGCCAAAAGATGCAAAGTTAATAATCATAGTGCAACTTATTTGTGGCACTGCCGTTTGGGTCATATCGGTGTAAAGCGCATGAAGAAACTCCATAAAGATGGATTTTCGGAATCACTTGGTTATGAATCATTTGATGCTTGCGAACCGTGCCTTTTTGGCAAGATGACTAAAACTCCGTTCTCTGGAACAATGGAACAAGCTACTGACTTATTGGAAATAATACATACTGATGTATGCAGACCAATGAGTATGAAGGCTCGTGGCAAGTATCGTTATTTTCTGACCTTCACAAGATGATTTGAGCAGATATGAGTATATCTACTTGATGAAACATAAGTATGAAATAGTTGAAAGGTTCAAAGAATTTCAGAGTGAAGTGGAAAAATCATCATAACAACAAAATAAAGTTTCTGCGATCTGATCGCGGAGACGAATATTTGAGTTACGAGTTTGGTCTTCAATTAAAACAATGTGGAATAGTTTCACAGCTCACGCCACCTGGAACACCACAACGTTATGGTGTGTCCGAACGTCGTAACCGCACTTTATTGGATATGGTGCGATCTATGATGTATCTTACTGATTTACCAATATTGTTTTGGGTTTATGCATTAGAGACAGCTGCATTCACATTAAAAGGGCACCATCTAAATCCGTTGAGACGACAACATATGAACTGTGGTTTAGCAAGAAACCCAAGTTGTCGTTTCTTAAAGTTTGGGGCTGCGATGCTTATGTGAAAAAGTTTCATCCTGATAAGCTCGAACCCAAATCGGAGAAGTGCGTCTTCATAGAATACCCAAAGGAAATTGTTGGGTACACCTTCTATCACAGATCCGAAGGCAAGATATTCGTTGCTAAAATGGATCCTTTCTAGAAAAGGAGTTTCTCTCGAAAGAAGTGAGTGGGAGGAAAATAGAGCTTGATAAGGTAATTTGTACCTTCTCCCGAATTGGAAAGTAGTTCATCACGGAAATCAGTTACAGTGATTCCTACACCAATTAGTGAGGAAGCTAATGATGATGATCATGAAACTTCAGATCAAGTTACTACAAAACCTCGTAGGTCTTCCAAAGTACGATCGCACTGAGTAGTATGGTAATACTGTTACGGAAGTCATGTTACTAGACCATGATGAACCTACAAACTATGAGGAAGCGATGATGAGCCCAGATTCATGAAATGGCTTGAGGCCATAAAATCTGAGATATGATCCATGTATGAGAACAAAGTATGGACTTTGATTGACTTGCTCGATGATCAGCAAGCCATGTTAAATAAATGGATCTTCAAGAGGAAGACGGACACTGATAGTAGTGTTACTATCCACTAAGCTCGACTTGTTGCAAAAGGTTTTCGACAAGTTCAAGGGGTTGAATACGATGAGATTTTCTCACTCATATCGATGCTTAAGTCTGTCCGAATCATGTTAGCAATTGCCACATTTTATGAAATCTGGCAAATGGATGTCAAAACTGCATTCCTCAATGGATTCTTTAAAGAAGAGTTGTATATGATGCAACCAGAAGGTTTTGTCAATCCTAAAGGTGCTAACAAAATGTGCAAGCTCCAGCGATCCATCAATGGACTGGTGCAAGCATCTCGGAGTTGGAATATATGCTTTGATGAGTTGATCAAAGCGTATGGTTTTATACAGACTTTTGGAAAGGCATGTATTTACAAGAAAGTGAGTGGGAGCTCTGTAGCATTTCTGATATTATATGTGCGAGACATATTGTTGATTGGAAATGATATAGAATTTCTGGATAGCATAAAAGGATACTTGAATAAAAGTTTTTCAATGAAAGACCCCGGTAAAGCTGCTTACATATTGAGCATCAAGATCTATTGAGATAGATCAAGACGCTTGATAAGTTTTTCAAAAGTACATACCTTGTCAAGATTTTGAAGTAGTTCAAAATGGAACAGTCAAAGAAAGAGTTCTTGTCTGTGTTGCAAAGGTGTGAAATTGAGTAAGACTCAAATCCCGACCACGGCAGAAAATAGAAAAGAGAATGAAAGTCATTCCCTATGCCTCAGTTATAGGTTCTATAAAGTATGCTATGCTATGTACCAGACCTATTGTATACCTTGCTCTGCATTTGGCAAGGGGGTACAATAGTGATCTAGGAGTAGATCACTGGACATTGGTCAAGAATATCCTTAGTGAGGACTAAGGAAATATTTCTCGATTATGGAGGTGATAAAAGAGCCCGTCGTAAAAAGTTACAACGATACAAGTTTTTACACCAATCCAGATGATTCTAAGTCTCAATCTGGATACATATTGAAAGTGGGAGCAATTAGCTAGAGTAGCTCCGTGCAGAGCATTGTGGACATAGAATATTTGCAAAATACATACGGCTCTGAATATGACAGACCCATTGACTAAACTTCTCTCACAAGCAAAACATGATCATACCTTAGTACTCTTTGGGTGTTAATCACATAGCAATGTGAACTAGATTTTTGACTCTAGTAAACCCTTTGGGTGTTGATCACATGATGATGTGAACTATGGGTATTAATCACATACAGATGTGAATATTGGTGTTAAATCACATGGCGATGTGAACTAGATTATTGACTCTAGTGCAAGTGGGAGACTGAAGGAAATATGCCCTAGAGGCAATAATAAAGTTATTATTTATTTCCTTATATCATGATAAATGTTTATTATTCATGCTAGAATTGCATTAACCGGAAACATGATACATGTGTGAATACATAGACAAGCATAACGTCACTAGTATTCCTCTACTTGACTAGCTCATTAATCAAAGATGGTTAAGTTTCCTAACCATAGACATGTGTTGTCATTTGATTAATGGGATCACATCATTAGGAGAATGATGTGATTGACATGACCCATTCCGTTAGCCTAGCACTTGATCGTTTAGTATATTGCTATTGCTTTCTGCATGACTTATACAAACTTCCTGCAACTATGAGATTGTGCAACTCCCATTTACCGGAAGAACACTTTGTGTGCTACCAAATGTCACGACGTAACTGGGTGATTATAAAGGTGCTCTACAGGTGTTTCCGAAGGTACATGTTGGGTTGGCATAATTCGAGATTAGGTTTTGTCACTCCGATTGTCGGAGAGGTATCTCTGGGCCCTCTCGGTAATACTCATCACCTAAGCCTTGCAAGCATTGTAACTAATGAGTTAGTTATAAGATGATGTGTTACAGAACGAGTAAAGAGACTTGCCGGTAACGAGATTGAACTAGGTATTGGATACCGATGATCAAATCTCGGGCAAGTAACATACCGATGACAGAGGGAACAACGTATGTTGTTATGCGGTTTGACCGATAAAGATCTTCGTAGAATATGTAGGAACCAATATGGGCATCCAGGTCCCGCTATTGGTTATTGACCGAGAATGGTTCTAGGTCATGTCTACATAGTTCTCGAACCCGTAGGGTCCGCACGCTTAACGTTACGATGACAGTTTTATTACGAGTTTATAAGTTTTGATGTACCGAAGTTTGTTCGGAGTCCCGGATGTGATCACGGACATGACGAGGAGTCTCGAAATGGTCGAGACATAAAGATTGATATATTTGAAGCCTATGTTTGGACATCGGAATGGTTCCGGGTGAAATCGGCATTTTACCGGAGTACCGGGAGGTTACAGGAACCCCCGGGGGGGTTATTGGGCCTACATGGGCCTCGAGAGAGAAGAGGGAAGGAGGCAGGAGGGGGCCGCGCGCCCCTCCCCTTCCTAGTCCGAATAGGACAAGGGAAGGGGGGCGGCGCCCCCCCTTTCCTTCCCTCTTCCTCCTCTTTCCCCCCTTCTCCTACTCCTACTTGGAAAGAGGGAGTCCTACTCCCGGTGGGAGTAGGACTCCCCCCTTGGCGTGCCCTCCTTGGCCGGCCGCCTCCTCCCCCCTGGCTCCTTTATATACGGGGGCGGGGGGCACCCCATAGACACACAAGTTGATCTACGGATCGTTCCTTAGCCGTGTGCGGTGCCCCCCTCCACCATATTCCACCTCGGTCATATCGTCGCGGAGTTTAGGCGAAGCCCTGCGCCGGTAGAACATCATCATCGTCACCACGCCGTCGTGCTGACGGAACTCATCTCCGGAGCTCGGCTAGATCGGAGGCCGGAGATCGTCATCGAGCTAAACGTGTGCTGAACTCGGAGGCCCCGTACGTTCGGTGCTTGGATCGGTCAGATCGTGAAGACGTACGACTACATCAATCGCGTTGTGCTAACGCTTCCGCTTACGGTCTACGAGGGTACGTGGACAAACACTCTCCCCTCTCGTTGCTATGCCATCACCATGATCTTGTGTGTGCGTAGGAAAATTTTGAAATTACTACGTTCCCCAACATGTACCTCACCTCTGTTTGATGTGTGACTTTGCCATCTTACTGTAGGTGCTACTCAATTCGTAAGTTTCATCTAATTATGCGTTGGACAACTCAACAAGTTGATTACGAGTCTATTCTGGTGCACAGTCGGTCAATGCTTTCTAATGATATACAGATCTTCTAATATTGTAGAGCGCTAACGAAAAGACTCGCTTCAAGTGCCAAGAAGATCATTTCTTGCAAGATAAGGTGGTAAGCTTCTCCATATGTATATCCATGTTTTCCCCCTAGAAACGATGGCTGCATGTTTATGTCGTTCTGTGTATAATATAGCTATATGTTAGTTTTACTCCATGACTACGATTCCATTGCTCGAAGAGTTCCTAATAAAATGATTAAAAGGAGCAGCAGCATCATAGAAAATTGTTCATGAGCATATGTTCATGAAAATTGTTCTTGATAGAGGAAATAACACTAATTGTTCTTCATAGACGAAGTAACGTGGATAATCATATATCGTTTATTCTGACTGAGGCGAAGCTTTCCACCTGTAAATTTTTTGATAGGGGAAAAGTTATTATTTATGATTCAATTTTTGCGTAAAGAAATCTCAGAACCAAAGAAATACATCGAGATGCTGCAGGCCATACCACGTTCTGTAACTTCATATTTTCTTCTTCTGTAATGCATGTTTTTTTTCTGTTATTATTTAAGCTCACTTTGTGAAACTCAAATTTCAGAAATTTGAGAATAAACTTGTGGACAGTAAAAACTCTGGCGAAGAAGAAGAAGATGAGCTTGAGCCCTTGGATGATGACGATGATTTTATTGATAGTAGGAGGCAATCGAAATGTCTTAAGGTCGGAGGAACTGAAACTCCCTAGCGACAAAAGTTTCCTATGTAGGCTCCATGGAAACGAGGCGTGTCTTTCACAGACAAACAATATTCTTCGGGAAAAGACTTGGATGTACCCAGTTCTGATTTCAGTGAGCGACCGAAAAAATCTACCAGGTTGCATCTGAAAACTGCCGGCCATAATGATGTTTTCTCAAATGTCTATTCCCAAAATGAATATTGGACTTCTGGGGGATGAGGTGGACGCAGAGAAATATCACATATGCTGAAAGTGAAAGTGTTGATAGTCATTAGAATACAAGTAAACAACAAAAGATTAGAGTTCAGTTTTAGTTATGTATAAAATTATTTATTTCATTGAGATGTTTGAGATTTAAATTAGAAGAAATTTTATTAGCTTTGACGTGTGGCTACAGAATCCCCTCGCTATTGTTTGATCTTGACAGTCTCTGAACCTGTTATATTCTGCAAATTTGGAGAACATGCTGGACATTCACTGTTTCTTGAGATATTAATCTGTTCTATTTGAGATATATGGGTCATTGGATAAGTAGGATCCTCTATACCGAAGTGATCATGTTAGAAGTATTTACTAGCTCCTCTGCTTTTTTGTGCAGGTGGCACTTTTGCTTGTGTCTTGTTATCTTTTCAAAATGGTGAAGCTGACAATGATAGCCTGTATCACTGATAGCCTTCCATTGGCGGAGTGCTTAGATGGTGGTTATGTGAAGGATGTTGTCTTCTACAAGCAGCAAGCAAAATTGTTGTTCAAAAACATATCTAAAGGCCAACATGAATCATCAAGACTGTCAACTGATACTGGACTATACTTGTTCCAGGTCAAGGTATGTATTTACAATACATGATACATTTTTGCTTTCAGCAAGATAAGGATAACGTGACTGTTTGTGTGCGCGTGCGCTATATAATACATTTTTGCTTTCATCAAGATGAGGATACTGTGACTATTTGTGTGCGTGCGTGCTATATGATACATTTTCGCTCTCATCAAGATGAGGATAACTAGGCTTCGATTACTGTGACTATTTGTGTGGGTGCTTTAGTGGTTCTAGGTTATTGTAGTAGTATAACTAGGCTTCGTTCACACAAAATCCAAATAGAATTTAGTTTGGAGCTGGTCAAGGCATGGTGTAGTATTATAACCTATTAATTTGGTTGGACTGGTCAAGTGTTCTATCAATTCTTGCTGCAGTATTCATTCTGTAGTATGTACTAGCTCTTAGACAAGATAATTGTTTAGCCCCTGATTTCTTAGCTGCTGGTTGGTCCTGTAATGCTACATCCTTGCTTTCTGATTAGTGTTGTTTGAATCTATAGCAGTGGATATGCGTAGAAGACCCGCTAATTCGTTTTTTTTCCTTTATTTATCGTGTAATGGACATTGTCGGAGCTTTGCTGCCTTCATCTCGACTCCATCGAGGTTCCAGGTTCACGCTTCACCACTCTCCCCCTGTGGCCCGCTGATTTGCAGCGGCTGCGGTGTCTTCCCCTGCTTTGGTGGTGGCCGGCAGGCGTTCGCCCGACCAGATCTGGCGCGGTGCAGGACCTGTGGTGCATGGCCTGGTTTATGGGGGCGGGGGACACATGTGTCTTTAGTCCGGCAGCAGCAGGGCAATGTGCGCCCGTCTGCTTTCTTGCTAGATACGTGTTTAGGAAAAATCTACAATACTCCTTCAAGGTTTATACATCAATTGCAAAGGGTTTTAGGAATGCATCACTATATTGATTTTGGTTTATACATGAACTGCAGAGAGTTTTATAAACGTATCACTATATTGTTTTGGGTTTATATATGAATTGCAAAATGTTTTAAGCATGTGAAAATCATAGCTGATGTGGCAGGTGATTTTTTTTCTTGCTTCTAATGCTACGATGATGTTCTGTATACTAAAAAGGACTCGTGCATACTTGCTTTGCTCCTAACTGTTTATGATCAGTTGCCAAACATTATAATAGGTTATACACATTGCTTCAAAACTGAGTATGTTGCTTGGTGATGGCGTATTTATTATGAAAATTAATAGGACTGCTTACCCATGGTGATGTGGTATTGCTACTCGATTACTTGCCCTGTTTCTGTGACAAAGGCCTGTGATACATATGGTTAGACACATATTGAGCGTCCAATTTCATAAATATTGAGCATACAGTTTCAGCTTCAACTTAAACATGAGATTGTCTTGCTGTCGAGTTGTGTTCAGTTCTTTCCATGTAGAACTTACTAGAAATGATTGCATACATCCTAAACAAACAAAGAGCTGCAAGCATTCAAATTAAGCAGTTCCGAAGAAATTTCAAGTTATTTTGTTTGGAGATGAGTTGCCTTTTCTACACCTTTGTGTAAAGGATGGAGGCTCCACAATGCCTATGAGCCATGCTTTTTCCACCCAGTAAAATGGTCTATTTTCAAGTGGCATCATACGGGAATGAGGGATCTGGATCAAGAGCCATAATGGTGCTTGTGATGGCATGTCTAGCACTTGCGCGGCCCTGGAGTCTGGCTTCTTCTTGCAAGTAAGCTCCTTTTGATGCCCCACCTCTCTTGTGAGGATCTCTGGTTGGATTTGGGTAACCAGACCCCAAGAGATGTAATCCTATTTGGATATGAACTGTGTATGCTAGCTTGATTTAGTTTATAGGAGTAGATTTTATAGATGAACTGTGTATGCAGCTTGATAATGATACATGCCATATCTCTGTATTGACTCCATGGGGTATCCATTAACGTCTGAGGTTTCACAAGGAAATGAGTTTCTTGCATTCTCATGTTGAAAAGAATTAAAGAAACCTGGCAGAATATGATGCCAAAGTTTTTGTCTTATTGGGTTCGTCCACCTATCAAGGTTTGCTGAAAATTATCAACTTGCTTTGTAGGCTTTGTATCATGTATCTTTGTTTCTGCAAGAAATGCAATTGGAATTGGTCTATTGTCCTGCACATGTACTTTCATTTACTGTTTATATATTTCAACCACTTATGTTGTCTCTAAACCATTTCCAATGACTCAGGTTGACCATACTATTGTGAGAATCTCGGCCAGGATCATTCTTTATATCATGTTGGATCATCTTGGAATTCGTAGAGCCATTTACCGTCGAAGGGTGTACTCACAGAACACAATCAGTGTGATTATGCTTTTCTACACTTCTGTCCAGAGTAACGGGATATGTATTCTGTACTTTACGGCTACCCTCTAATGCACTACTGAGCCTTCAACCTCTGTATGTGCAAATGACTTGATCTAATTATTATGAATGACATGTGGAGTGTGCTGCTTTCTACATAAATGATTTGCTCTAATTCTGATTTATCATACCACATTGCTTTTGATCTATTTATTTTTTCCGAACTTGATGCGTCAAGCTTTGAGCTACTATACTGTCAGCGAATTTAACATTCCACTGTACTATCTTGCGGCATGCTCATATCACCTACTAATCCACAAGTACAAGTTCTACGTCAAAGATAATTGTTGTCTTTGCTAAAAGCATGGGCTTTGCATTATGTTCCTACTTTCATTCCTTCCTATCCTATATTAATGCTTTTGGTATCGAACATAATGACGAGTGGTTATCTTTTGTGGTCTTATAAACACGCTGAACTCGATGTTGCCTTATAATTTCATGCCGATATTGAACTCCTTTATGTCTTCTATCACAAACAAATGTTTCTTCTTCACTTTAGTTTATTATCTTGTTTCATACGCTAAACACAGATTCCTACTAACTTAGCACTACTTGCTTCATCAAAACGTTGGGACCGGCACCCTCGCGCCAAGGCGCGGTCTTGATCTAGTTTCCCGCTATGCGGGATGGCTTCCAGCACTAAGGTGTCGAGTTCGAGTAAACCCACGGGCTAACTCATTTTTGTGGCGTGTCCTTCGACTTTTAAAGATGACCTTATTAGAAGCAAGTGGTCATGGATTCCCGGTCCCGATCTTCCCATGATTCACTTAAAAAGTGTTTCTTAAAAAACTACTCCCTCCATCCCATAATGTAAGATGTTTTTTGACACTGAAGATGACCTCGTTAAGAAGTAAGTGGTCATGAGTTCTCAACTTTCGCAATGATTTACTAGAAAAGTGTTTCTTAAAAACTGGTTTTAATACCTATCTAATGGTGTCAAGTGATTTTTATTAGATCATAATTTAATTGTGGAAACACCATTTCAGGTCACCGGGGAATCTAGAACACAAGTAAAAGGAGGGACACAATATGCCCAATCCAGGCCGTCGATTCGTGGATAACATGACAGTTCTGTTTTCTCTATGCACATTCTCGTGTTCTTCGACTTTTGAAGACGACCTTATTAAGAAGCAAGTAGTCACGAGTTCTTGACTTCGGCATGATTCACTCAAAAGGTGTTTCTAAAAAACTAGTTTTAATACCTATCTAATGGTGTCGAGTGTTTTTCATCGATAATCGCGGGAACGTCACTTCATGTCATCGGGAGTAAAAATAATGACACGATATGCCCAGATTCATGTCGTCGATTCGTGGATAACACACCCATTTTTTGTTTTCTTTGTGCAAGTTCTTGTGGTCTTCGACTTTGGAAGATGGCCTTATTACGAAGCAAGTGGCCAGGAGTTCTCGACCATCGTATGATTCACTTAAAGTGTGTTTCTTAAAAAATGGTTTGAATACCTATCTGATGGTGTCAATGTTCATCGGATCGTAATGTAATCACGGGAACATCGCTTCATGTCATTGGGGAATATAGAACAGAAGTGAAAGGAGGACACAATATGCCAACTTCTATTTTTTTTTTGTGCATTACATGTTCTTCGACTTTTGAAGATGACCTTGTTAAGAAGCAAGTGCTTACTTGTTCTTGACTTTGGCATGCTTCACTTAAGAAGAGTTTCTTAAAAAAACTGGTTTAAATACCTACCTAAATGTGTCAAGTTATTTTCATCAAATAATAATGTAATCGCTGAAACATCACTTCAGATCACCGAGAATCTAGAACACAAGTAAAAGGAGGGACACAATATGCCCAATCCAGGCCGCCGATTCATGGATAACATGTCAATTCTGTTTTCTCTATGCACATTCTCATGTTCTTCGACTTTTGAAGACGACCTTATTAAGAAGCAAGTGGTCAAGAGTTCTTGACTTCCGCATGATTCACTTAAAAGGTGTTTCTAAAAAACTGGTTTAAATACCTATCTAACAGTGTCGAGTGTTTCTCATCGGTAATCGTGGGAACGTAACTTCAGGTCATCGGGAGTAAAAGTAGGGACAATATGCCCAGATTCATGCATGTTGTCGATTCGTGGATAACACACCCATTTTTTTGTTTTCTTTGTGCAAGTTCGTGTGGTCTTCGACTTTGGAAGATGGCCTTATTATGAAGCAAGTGGCCAGGAGTTCTCGACCATCGTATGATTCACTTAAAGTGTGTTTCTTAAAAATTGGTTTGAATACCTATCTAATGGTGTCGATTTTCATTGGATCGTAATGTAATCGCGGGAACAACGCTTCAGGTCATTGGGGAATCTAGAACATAAGTGAAAGGAGGGACACAATATACCGAGATTCAGGCCACCGATTCGTGGATAACATGCCAAGTTTTTTTGTGCATTATCATGTTCTTCGACTTTTGAAGATGACATTGTTAAGAAGCAAGTGGTCACTTGTTCTTGACTTTGGCATGATTCACTTAAGAAGTGTTTCTTAAAAAAACTGGTTTAAATACCTATCTAACTTTGTCAAGGGACTATGTTCAAATAATAATGTAATCACTGAAACATCACTTCAGGTCACGGGGAATCAAGAACACAAGTAAAAGGAGTGACACAATATACCCGAGTTCAGGCCGTCGATTCATGGATAACATGCCAATTTCCATTTGTTTGTGTGCAATCACGTGCACTTCGACTTTTGAAGATGACCTTGTTAAGAAGCAAGTGGTCATGAGTTCTTGACTTTCGCATGATTCACTTAAAACATGTTTGTTAAAAACTGGATTAAATATCTATGTAATGGCGTTGACTGATTTTCATCTCTTTTAGCATTTTAGTTCATAAGAACCATGTTTCAATTGATACGGTAACCATAACATGCCAATTTCCGTTTTTTTGTGTGCATTCTCTTGTTCTTCAACTTTTCAAGAAACAAGTGGTCATTGAGTTCTCGACTTTGGCATGATTCACTTAAATCGTGTTTCATATAAACTAGTTGAAATACCTATCTAATGGCGTCGAGTGATTTTCACTGGATCATAATGTAATCCCGGGAGCAACACTTTAGGGTACCAAGGAATCTAGAATACCAGTGAAAGGAGGGACAATACCCAGATTCAGGCCAGCGATTTATGTTTAACATGGCAATTTCTGTTCTTCGACTTTTGAAGATGTCCTTGTTAAGAAGCAAGTGGTCACGAGTTCTCAACTTTCGCAAGATTCACCTAAAATAGTTTCTGAAAAACTGGTTTAAATACCTATCGAATTGCGTCGAGTGATTTTCATCGGACCGTAACGTAATCGTGGGAACACAATTTCAGGTCACTAAGGAATCTAGAACACAAGTAAAAGGAGGGATACAATATGCCTAGTTCAAAAGCTGCCGATTTGTGGATAACATGGCAATTTCTGTATTCTTTGTGCGCATTCTCATGTTCTTCAACTTTTGAAGATAACCTTATTAGGAAGTAAGTGTGTTACGACTTCTCCACTTTTGCATGATTCGCTTAAAACGTGCTTCTTAAAAAACTTGTTTAAATACCTATATAAAGGTGTCTGGTGTTTTTCGTCGGTAATCACGGAAACTTCACTTAGGTCATCGGAGAATCTATAACACAAGTAAACCGAGGGACACAATATACACAAGTGAAAAGAGGGACACAAGTGAAATTGCGGGAAATCACTTCAGATCATGAGGGAATCTAAAACACAAGTGAAAAGAGGGACACAATATACACGGATTCAGGCCGCCGATTCATGGATAACATACCAACTTCTGTTTTCTTTGCGTGCATTCTCGTCTTCTTTGACTTTTGAAGATGACCTTTTTAAGAAGCAAGCGGTCACTTGTTCTTCAATTTCGCATGATTTACTTCAACAGTGTTTTTTAAAACTGGTTTAAATACCTATCAAATGGTGTCGAGTGATTTTCATCAAATAATTATGTAATCGCGGGAACATCACTTAAGGTCACCGGGGAATCTAGAACAATAGTAAAAGGATGGACACAATAATACCCGGTTCAGGCTACCAATTCGTGGATAACATGCCAATTGCTGTTTTCTTTGTGCATATTCTCGTGCTCTTTGACTTTTTAAGATGACCTTGTCAAGAAGCAAGTGGTCATGCCTTCGTGACTTTCGCAGGATTCACTCAAGACATATTTCTTCAAAACTAGTTTAAATAGCTATCTAATGGTGTCGACAGATTCATCGCGTCGTAATGTAATTGTGGCAACACCATTTCAGGTCACTGGGGAATCTAGAACACAAGTAAAAGGAGGGACACAATATGCCTGGTCCAAGCCACCGATTCGAGATGACATGCAAATTCTATCGTTGAGCTTGAGTAGGCCTTCGGCGTTAATGGGTCATTTCTATCGTTGGGCTTTGGCCCAAGTTATGTCAGTCCAGTAGAAATGATTTACTTTTTCTGGGTTTTAGCTACTGGACTAGGCGCTCTAATGGGATGCAGTGGGTTTTTGGACTAAAATATTTCTGGCATTTTTTTGTCTATTTCCATTACATTTTAAGTTTATATTTTATGTTTTTGCACTGTTTTATACAGAAGTTACCTAACATATCACAGACTTAAATTGTCATTGTTTTGCATAAAATTAAACCAAGATATTTTATTCAGGTTTATGATGTGTTGATTAAATTTGATGTCTAGTTTGAGAATTATATGACTTTAAATTTAATTTTGATAAAATGTATTTTATTTTTTTTAGTCATCACAGGATTTTGCACAAGCTCTTCATCGCTGCATCGCTAGCACTCATCTGGTAGGTGGCCGTACAAAATGATCTGAATCATCAAGATCACCGAATTGGCAATTTTGGCCCTTAGTATTGAAATGTAGTTCCATTGTATGGAATATACCCCTTGTTTTATGTAATAAAATCTTGCTTTTCAAGATGCCTTATAAACTATCCTAGCTTAAATCCACTATAAGATATCAATCCAAGTTCTCCATCATTCACAGTGTCAAAGGATTTTTGTTGAACGTGGTAATTCTGCATCCAGTACTCACTATCAGTACATGATTTATAAATAAACTTATGCATGTATCAACTAGATGTACGCTTTAAACTATGTCTATATACATCCGTATGTAGTTCATATTGAAATCTCTAGAAAGACATATATTTAGGAACGGAGGGAGTAATATTTTCTTGTATTAACTACTTTGCAATGAACTAAGTCTTGGGAGAAGTTACCAAACATTGCAAAAAAAACTAAATGGCTCATCAATCCATGTGACGCGGCGTGCCGCCGCGCACTACCTCCTAGTTTGTACTAGGCTGGGATCTAATACCGTGTTATGGGATTACGGAAGAACCAAAACAAACAAGATCTGACGGTATCCATTAACGATGTAATCAGGTTAGGATAGAAAAGCACACACCATACACGTAAGTTGCAAAATATTTCTTCAAATGAATGCAACTACGTGGCGATATTTGAATTCCAATATACCACAATACAAATATGAAATACATGAGGTGTTCTGTAAAATCTGTGCAACCTTTTCCAGTGGAAAACCGGAGAAGGAAAAAGATTACTAAGATCACTGACGAGCACACTGATACAAACAACGAGAGCAAGCAGAGACCGTAAATAATGTCAAGCGTCAAGTTTGCTTGTGAGCAGGCTGATAAGATGCGAGACTAGCACGGTGATGTCGCATCGGTTTTGCTGGCGGCGCGCAAGCTGATGCGATGCCATGCCATGCTTAGTCAAAAGGGGCGTTTCCAGTAGAAAACCGGGGAAGGAAAAAGATCACTAAGATCACTGACGAGCACACTGACACAAACAACGAAAGCAAGCAGAGACCGTAAATAATGTCGAGCGTCAAGTTTGCTTGTGCGCAGGATAAGATGCGAGACTAGCACGGTGACGTCGCATCGGTTTTGCTGGCGGCGCGCAAGCTGACGCGATGCTCAAGGAAATCTCGGGCGGCCTTATCGACCCTGTCGGCTGCGGCCATGAAATTCTGAAACTCAACTGATCGAGCACGTGTCCTTGCGCGGATGGCTTCCACCTCCTCATCCTCCGACCGCTCCCAGCAGTTGGCCTTGAACCTTTTCTCCGCGTACTCGTCCTCCACCGTACCTTGGGCCGCCCTCTTGGTCTCCTGTTTATGGCCACCGCTGCCGGCCATCGACAGCGTCCTAGCCATTGAGGCGAGTTGAGCCATCAGCATCTCTCGATGGTGTTTGATGAGATGATCGCCGTTGATGGCTCGACCTTTCTGTCCCAAGAGCCTCTGCCTCCCTTGGCCGGCCTTATGTAGTGCTACCACATCCCGTCCGAGTCGAGGTCCAGAGATCCCGGTCAGTTCCTCGCGGCTGCCGGAAACGGACTCGGCTCGCGGGGAGTCCTCTGGCCCGTGCGTAGGTAGCCCACGGCCCACGTACGTAGGTAGCAGTCTGTAGTCGAAAGAAAAACACGTACGGGCCCAGGGTACAGAGACGCACGCATGTAGTCCACGACTGCACGTGAGTAACTAGTATAGAATCTTTGCATGAAAAAAAAGCTAGTATAGAATCTATTGTCTAAAAAAACAGTATAGCGAACCAACCTGTGATTGGATGGTCAGAGACACTCAGAGTGACAGTGGTATCATCAGCCCACTAGGGTTCAAGTCCTGGTGCTCGTATTATTCCTGAATTTATTTCAGGATTTTCGGAGACGCTTCCGTCGACGATGAGGCGCCTACGGTGGCTTCGTAAATCTCAAGATGATATGCCGGCTCAGTCTCTCGAAGGTGGTGCTCATATAGATAGGGTGTGCGTGTGTGCGCTTCTAGGGGTGAGTGTATGCGCGTATGTATGAGCGCTTGCGTCTGTGTTGTGTTAAAAAAAAAACTAGTATAGAATCTCAACTAAAAAAGTATAAAATCTGACTTATGGTGCAAAAATAGAAAAAAAAAACGTTCTTCGCCATCGGATGGAAGATGAATGGCACAAATTCTAGTGGAGGCATCTCATATAACCCAATGTACATTTCTCTACGCTAAAAGAAAAAGCTAACATACATTTCTCGAAAACCCCCATGTTGATAATTAGATATAAAACATAACTTTTTCCACAAGCACCTCAGCTTCTCATATCCAATCGTTTTGTTCTTAGTATGTAACATTAATTTTCAAATCATCACAGTGCTGATGCTTCATCTTTGCACATATCTATTGCATATACATTTAAGTACAATATTGGCCTCTGCTATATCACTAATTATGCAAGAAAATTGAACATATCACAGAAAGTGTGTCAATATCTATCACAAGTACTCCCTCCATCCCATAATGTAAGATGTTTTTTGATACTAGTGTAGTGCCAAAAAACGTCTTACATTATGGGACGGAGGGAATATTTGAGAAGATGAGAAACTTAAGCCATCTCCTACTAGTACATGACAAAATGGACAATCCTAGACACAAATGTTTGAAGTATTTGAGTACATGTCAAGCTAGACCATCACATGCTCTTGTCAAACTGGCCCTTCCCAGACAAACATTTGTCGATATCGAGCATCTCAGGCATACATACGATACATACACATATACTCAAGTATTGGAGCCCTTTATAGGAGTTTCTACTAAAGAGTGAACTTTCTTTAATTATATACACTGATTTTTTAATATACGATAAACTTTATTTAATTATATGGTAAAAAAAAATTAATACATATTGAACATTTTAATATACAGTGGACTCTTTTTATATACATTTAACTTCTTTTATATAAACACAAACTGAACAAGTTTCTAAAACTATGATAATGCACGTGAGTTTGCTATGGGCTACATGCAAGTAAATAAATCAAATAGTTGATTAAGCATCATGTCTGAAGTCTATGTGAGCGACTATATGCCAGTCATTTTGCACCTACCATGTGTGTGTCGTCTTGTTCTTCATCCCTTTCGGCTTCCTCCTCCCATCCTCGTGACTCACCCCCAGATGCCAGCCTACCCCCCTCGCCACATGACCCCCCCCCCCCCCCACCCCCATGCCCATGACGGCTTCTCCATATCCCAAACCCTGTGAGAATGCAAGTGTGTGTTGGTGGATAGAGAGACACATTATTGTTGTGTGCTATTTGTGAACAATATGATGATGCAATGCACAAGGAAGACGTGAAGAAATTTTGTTCATTTTTTGAGCCTTCTTTTCTAAATGCCACACATAAATCTTGATGAGGTGTCATTATTGTTGTCCACGCAAAAACATCTGAAAATCCAGATTTGGACTAACCAGTCCTAAACAAAACTGAATAAAAACATAAAAAAACCTAAGCCTTTCTTTTCGAGGCAATCGATGTTGATTGAGCTGATTTAGGAATTCAGTGGTGTGGCCTTCTTGGAATGAAAACAAGTTAAGGTCATTGATTTTTGACTCAAATGACACCTAATGTCATGTTGTGCCTAGTTAACGACCTACTGGAATCTATTTCATGCCTCATTACACATGTCTATGCATGAAACTTGATGCAAAAATGAAATTGATGCTCATATGCTAACAAATACAAACCTGTATAATGCAAAGTATGAATATATAATTTTAGAAATCGTAAGCATGGAGCAGAAACTGATTTGCACAAAAGCATATGATTTGATCACTTCAAATGTTCTAACATTACCTTGTCTAATACTTGTATTTTGATAACATGAAGGTGCAGACCGTTGCTTCATTTAAATGTTTTTGAAGTAGGATTTGTGGTTTGTGGTAGAAGCAAATTTAAAGGCAGAGAACCATATCAAGCAAAAACAACTTTCAGCATGATATTTAGCACACGTCTATACACATAGCACATCCACTCTAAAGTAATCATTTAATGCCAAATCAAATATTGGAGGGACAGAAAACAAATTGTGTCAAACATTTTTCCATGGTTCAAGACAAATTGTGCCAAATATTTCGAGGAGCAGAAAACGAAGTAAGTTCTTTTATGGCTCTAGGTAAGTGCCTGTGCGTTGCAACGGGAGAACACAATGTATATACGTGTGATATACTCAGATAATACTATTCAGAATAAACTCAACAAAAAACTTCATTACTTGACTTTTGTTACGAACATCATACATGCAATGCATTTGTCTAAATAAATAAATCCTTGTTCCACTATTAACTCTGTTTTCACCCAAGTACCAACTTAAACCTACTTTGTTGTTATAGTCAAGAGGCATTGTGTAAGGGCATATTTATCCCTAAGTGTTTTGGTGATTGATGACAATACTCGTGCGGACTAATCGTGTGCCTTGAGTCCCTCAGATACTTCATCATTAGGCACAAGACGATTCGGTGCCCCTCGGAGACTGTTGAAGCCGGCGTTGTTCTACGTTTCTCTTTGGTGGAGTTGAGTCGTAGGAGAGCCGTACTATTAAGAGGGGGTCCGCGTCGGAAAGGTAGGGTGGAATCACACGTACACTTGTCCCTCCTTTCCTTGCACTTTGGAGCTACCCGTCGTTATCTTGGTTGTGTGAAAAACTGGCGACTACTGCTGTACTTGCGGTAGTACCGCAGGTACAAGCGGTAGTACCGCGGCGCGTCACGGTAGTACCGCCCCTTTGGTGCGGTAGTACCGCGGCACCCTGGCCTAGTGCCGCTCCGGTGCGGTAGTAGGGGCGGATGTAATTTTTTACATCCGCGCCCCTCACGGTAGTACCGCCCCTGCGTGCGGTAGTACCGCGGCACCCTGGCCTAGTGCCGCTCCGGTGCGGTAGTAGGGGCGGATGTAATTTTTTACATCCGCGCCCCCACGGTAGTACCGCTCGTCCAGCGCGGTAGTACCGCGGGGGCCCACGGTAGTACCGCTCCCTTGGAGTCGTAGTACCGTGGCCCTTCGGCCTAGTACCGCAGTGTCGCGGTAGTAGGCGCGGATGTAATTTTTTACATCCGCGCCGACCACGGTAGTACCGCGCCCCGCAAGCGGTAGTACCGCGTCGGGTTTTTGCACCATCCTAGTTTCTGCGGAAATTAGTACGGATGTAATTTATTTCATCCGAGCCCTTCCCAGGCCGTGACCCTCCTGCCTTGCGGTAGTACCGCAAGGGGGAGCGGTAGTACCGCGCAAGCGGTAGTACTGCTCCTTCTTCAGGCTTGTTCCGACCAGTGCAGTTGCCACGGTAGTACCGTGGTGGTGCACGGTAGTACCGCGCGGCGCCGCGGTAGTACCGCGTCCTTGGAGCGGTAGTACCGTGAATCGCGGGCAGAACTAGTGGATAACGGTTGGATTTTTTCCACGACTATATAAGGGATGTCTTCTACCTCTAGTTGACTACCTCTTCCACCTCTAAGCTCCATTGTTGCTCCAAGCTCCATTTTCGCCCGATCTCTCTCCCTAGCCAATCAAACTTGTTGATTTGCTCGGGATTGGGTGACAAGGGCCCGATCTACACTTCCACCAAAGGATATTTGATTCCCCCCACTTATCCCTTGCGGATCTTGTTACTCTTGAGTGTTGAGCACCCTAGACGGTTGAGGTCACCTCGAAGCCATAATCCATTGTGGTGAAGCTTCGTGGTGTTGTTGTTGTTGGGAGCCTCCGATTGTTGTGGAGATTGCCCCAACCTTGCTTGTAAAGGTTCGGTCGCCGCCTTCAAGGGCACCAATAGTGGAATCACGGCATCTCGCATCGTGTGAGGGCGTGAGGAGAATACGGTGGCCCTAGTTGCTTCTTGGGGAGCATTGTGCCTCCACACCGCTCTAACGGAGACATACTTCCCCTTAAAAGGAAGGAACTCCGGTAACACATCCTCGTCTCCACCGGCTCCACTCTTGGTTATTTCGTGCCTTTACTTTCGCAAGCTTACTTATTGTTACATCTCTTGTTTGCTTGCGTGCTAGTTGATATTGCATCATATAGGTTGCTCACTTAGTTGCATATCTAGACAACCTATTTGTTGCAAAGTTTAATTTGGTAGAGAAAAGCTTAAAAATTGTTAGTTGCCTATTCACCCCCCTCTAGTCAACCATATCGATCCTTTCAATTGGTATCAGAGCCGCGTCTCTTTATTAAGGACTTTACCGTCCGAAGAGTATGGTTGACACCAACGATGGTGCGGAGGAACACTCCGGTGTGAAACCCATCTCATCTTCGGCCGAAGGGGGAACCTCGGTCTCTCGTGAGGAGTTCAATGTGGCTTTAGACACATTGAAAACCTCCATGACGGCCGAGGTTAAAAGCATGTTCAATGATTTCCTAGAGGGACTTAAACTATCTACTGCGCCTATGAAAGTGGGTGATCCTACTAACAAGGTGACGGATGCTATCTCCGACAAGGGGGAAGCTAACAATGAAAAGAGTCCTTCTACTAGTGGTAGAAATGGCACCGACATCTTTGCCCATGTGGAACCCCTGGTTTATGGAGGGCCTATTCCCTCCACTCATTTGAATCATGCCGGTCCACCTCCTAAATATGTGAAACATGAAGATTTTGATAATTGGGTCTATCGCTTTAAGCGTCATTTGAAACATGTGAACACTAACCTTTGGAGAATCATTGAAGAAGGTTTTTATCCTCATGGCCCAAGCAACTTCACCCCCCGAGAAGCCGTGGACAATCAATTCAATGAGAGTGCTCTCTTCATCATCCAAGATGCAATCCTTCCCGAAGATCTCCCTCACCTTCGACCCCATGTCGTGGCTAAAGAAGCATGGAAATGTGTCGAGGGTCTCTATCGTGGAAGTGCTAGCATTCAACGGTCCAACTATGAAGTGGTGCAAGATGAAGCCGATGAGTTTGCAATGAAAGAAGATGAAGAACCTCGTGAGCTCTTTCGAAGAGTGACCAAACTCGCGGTGGCACTTCGAGATCATGGAAGCAAGGACACGGATGACAATTGGATCAAGCGGAAGTTCCTCAAGGCCATGATGCCCTACAACAAAGCCATGTCCTTCGTCATTCGTCAACGACCGGACTTCCACACCATGACCTCAAGTGAAGTGTTGGATGAGTTCGTGGCAATGAGCATCTTGGACAAGACCGCCGACAATGCGGTGCTCCGTTCTCAAAGAGCAAAGAAGCCTAACCTTGCTTTGAAGGCCAAGGTTATTGTGGAAGAAGAGGAAGAAGTGGAAGATGAGGAAAGCAACCCCGAAGACACCAAGTTTGACTACCATGAGCACATGGCCCTTGCTTCAAGACAATTTTGGAGCAAGAAGAGCTCAAGACCCAACTTCAACAAGAACAACTCAAGTGGCGTCAAGGGCAAGCAACGAGTTAGAACTTGCTTCAACTGTGGCAATGTGAGCCATTTCGTTGCGGATTGTCCTTACGAGAAGCGGGAAGACAATGGTGGCAAGTTCATTCGGAAAGACAAAGCCAAGTCCTTCCCCAACAAGAACAACTTCGCCAAGAAGACTCCCACGCGTGGGTTGGTGGTTCAAGAAGAATACCAAGAGGATGACGATGATGATGAGAATGAAGAAGCAACGGCCATGGCATCCATTGCCATTGCTACTCCCCGGGTGTCTCTCTTCGAATCACCCAACGAAAACATCACCTCTAGATGCCTCATGGCTAAGGCTTCAAACAAGGTAACCCCCAACATCACAACCACCATCATTACTAATCCCTCCGTGGAGGATTGCATTGATGGACATGTTGAGTCTAATGAGGAAGTTAATGAATTCGAGTCTTTTATGAGTAAGCTCAAGGGAAAGTCCAAGAAGCACTTTGTTGCTCTCTTGGAACAACTTGGTGAGGCCAATGACATGATCGAGGCTCACGAAGAAACCATCTCCAAGATGGAAGGTCATAGTCGTGACTATGCCGATGAGATATCGGATCTCTCTAATGCTCTTGAGGAAGAGCGTGTGCATCGTTTTACTCTTGAGGAGTCACACAATGATTACCATGCTAAGTTAAAGAAAGATCTTGATCATGCTCTTGTCATGTCTCGTGTGCTAACCTCTGAGAAGGCTAAACTTGGGGTAGATCATGCTAGACTCAAAGAGGAGTTTGAGATACTTGACAGGGCCCACAAGGTCTTGAAGGGTACTCATGCTAGCCTCAAGGAGTCTCATGCTCAACTCCAAGTTAAGCTAATCAAGGAAAAGGCCACCTTTCCTCATATGGTATTAATTGATAATGCATGTGCTACTAACCCTTGTTGTGAGCATGTGCATCTTGTGGGGGAAAATGCCAAGTTGAAGGATCAACTTGAGAAGGGCCTTGTGACTTGCATTCAAGGTGAGAAAAACCTCAACGACCTTTTGAGCAATCAAAAGGAAGTTGTGGGCAAAGAAGGAATTGGGTTTGCACCCAAGTCCAAGAGCAAGAAGAAGAAGAACAACAAGGCCAATCGTCCTCCTCCCCTCAAACAAACGTTCGTGAAAGAGGGAGAGGGTGCTTCTAAGAAGAAGAAGGAGAAAGTGAAGGAAGTTGATGTCCAAAAGGGCAAGAGCATTTCCTCAAACAAAGCCGGCGACTTTAACCCTTCATATGTGTTGTGCCGTGCTAGTGATGGACATGTTTATGCTAAATTTGTTGGTTCCTCTTATGAATACATTGAATGGTCTATTTGGGTTCCCAAGACCCTTGTTACTAACATCAAAGGACCCATTACTAAATGGGTACCTAAAACCAAGCATTGATCTCTTGTAGGTGTTTGCTTCCTGGGGATCATGGTTGCTCGATAGTGGAGCAACAAATCATATGACCGGGAGCAAGGACTTGGTGGTGGACGTGCAAGAGATTCCATCTATGCCCACCAATGTCGAGTGGGGTGATGCATCACATTCTAAGGTATTGGGTCTCGGCAAGGTTGTCATTTCTCATGATCTAACGATCGAGAAAGTCATGCTTGTTGAGTCCCTTGCATTCAATTTACTTTCCGTTCGTCAACTTGCACTCATGGGCTTTGCCACATTCTTTGATATTGATACCGTGGCCCTCTTGTGGAGGAAGACTCTTAAAGTAGCCTTCGTTGGGCATGTCAAGAACGGTCTCTATGTGGTTAACTTTTCGGAGCAACCCACTAAGACCGCGACATGCCTAATGGCTAAAGTTGACGTGGGATGGCTTTGGCATCGCCGTTTAGCCCACATCAATATGAGATCTTTTCAAAGTCTTCTCAAGGGGGACCATGTTCGTGGACTAACAAATGTTAGTTTTGCCAAAGATCGTGCTTGTAGTGCTTGTATCGAAGGAAAGCTTCATGAAAAGGCTCACCCTCCCTCAACCATCATCTACTCGAAGAGACCCTTGGAGCTCCTTCACATGGATCTCTTCGGGCCTCCATCTTTTGATAGTCTTGGAGGAAGAAAGTATTGCTTGGTGATTGTGGATGATTATTCAAGATACACTTGGGTATACTTCTTCAAGAGGAAGAGTGAGACCCAACAAACCGTCATCAACTTTGCAAATGAAGCTCAACGTCAACATGATGCAAAGATCTTGACAATAAGAAGCGACAACGGCACCAAATTCAAGAACTACACTTTGGATGAGTTTCTTAGTGATGAGGGGATCAAGCATAAATATGCGGCACCTTATACCCCTCAACAAAATGGTGTTGCGTAGAGGAAGAACCGGACGTTGATGGATGCGGCAAGGACCATGATGGCGGAGTTCAAGTCTCCGTACAACTTTTGGGCCGAAGCCATCAACACCGCATGTCATGCATCCAATCGGCTCTATCTTCGCAAAGGCTTGAACAAGACTCCTTATGAGATCCTCACCGGCAACAAGCCCAACCTCAAGTACTTCTGGGTGTTCGGTTGTAAGTGTTTCATTCTCAAGAAAGGTGTTCGGTTGTCTAAATTTGAGGCTAGAGCTCATGAGGGCATATTCGTTGGTTATGCTACAAACTCTCATGCTTACCGTGTCCTCAACAAGTCCACGGACTCATTGAGGAGACGTAACGTGAGTTTGATTTAAAATAACGGCTCCCAAGTGGAGCAAAGTGGTACTTGTGATATAGGTGATGAAATTCCTCCCAAGCCATAAGAAGAATGGGTATTGGTCAAATCCTACCCATTGAGGAACCCCTTGTGGCCGAAGGAGAAGGACAATGCTCTACTCAAGTAGAGCCATCACCTCATCAAGACCCACACGCTTCCGAAGAACAAAGTGAAGGCCCTCAACCTCGTGAACAAGACCAAGGGCAAGATCTACCTCAAGACGGTGGTGAACCACTAAATGATGCCCAAGGTCAAGGTCTCCCTCTCGAGCGAATTCAAGATCAAGAGCAACCTCAAGATCAAGAACAAACTCAAGACGGCGCTCAAGATCATCAAGTCAACCCTCCTCCTTCCACACCCGAGGAGGAATTAGAACGTCGTGCCGCGAAGATTGCTTCCAAGCTCACCACTCAAGGCCATCTCATGGAAAATGTGGTTGGAAGCCTAAGAAGGGGGTAAGCACTCGTATACAATTGGCAAACTATTGTGAACATCACGTGTTTGTCTCTTGTGTCGAACCCCAAAAGGTCTATGAGGCGCTCGAAGACTCAGATTGGCTCAATGCCATGCATGAAGAACTCAACAACTTCGAGTACAACAAGGTGTGGAGATTGGTGCAAAGACCATCCGGGAACCACAACGTCATTGGAACCAAGTGGATCTTCAAGAACAAGCAAGATGCTCATGGGAACATCATTCGCAACAAGGCAAGATTTGTAGCACAAGGCTACTCCCAAGTCGAGGGTATCGACTACGGTGAAACCTTTGCTCCGTTGCTCGCCTTGAATCCATTCGCTTGTTGATTGCTTATGCTTCCCATCACAACTTTAAGTTGCAACAAATGGATGTGAAAAGTGCTTTTCTTAATGGTCCTATTAATGAGTTGGTCTATGTCAAGCAACCCCGGGTTCGAGGATCCCTACTTTCCGGATCATGTGTATCAACTCGATAAGGCACTCTATGGCCTTAAACAAGCCCCACGCGCGTGGTATGACCACCTTACCGAGTTGTTACAAGATCGTGGATTTGAAGTAGGGCTAATCGACCACACTCTTTTTACTAAGAAGGTCAACGGGAGTTGTTTGTATGCCAACTATATGTTGATGATATTATCTTTGGTTCCCTAACAAAGCTTTCAATGAAGAATTTGCCGCCTCATGACCTCCAAGTTTAAGATGTCTTCGATGGGAGAGTTGAAGTTCTTCCTTGGTTTCGACATCAAGCAACGAAGAGAAGGAACCTTCATCAACCAAGCCAAATACACTCAAGACATGCTTAAAAGATTCAAGCTAAGTGATGTCAAGCGGCTACTACACCAATGCCTACCAAGTGCCAACTTGACATCGATCCCAATGGTAAAGCGGTGGATCGAAGGTATATCGCTCCATGATTGGCTCCTTGCTTTACCTTTGTGCATCTAGACCGGATATCATGTTGAGTGTGGGGATGTGTGCGTTTTCAAGCCGCACCAAAGGAAAGTCATTTTGTGGCGGTCAGCGAATCTTTCGATATTTGGCTCATACCCCAAACTTTGGCTTATGGTACCCAAGAGGAGCAAACTTCAAGCTTGAAGGTTTCACGGATTCGATTAGGCGGAGACAAAGTGGATAGGAAGTCCACATCCGGAGGGTGCCAATTTCTTGGTTGCTCCTTGGTAAGTTGGTCTTCCAAGAAGCAAAGTTGTGTGTCTCTCTCGTCCACCGAAGCGGAGTATGTGGCGGCCGGTAGTTGTTGTGCTCAACTCCTATGGATGAGGCAAACTTTAAAGGAGTACGGTGTCATTTGTGACAAAGTGCCTCTTTGGTGTGATAATGAAAGTGCCATCAAGATTTCTCTCAACCCGGTGCAACACTTCAAGACGAAGCACATTGAGATTCGGTATCACTTCATCCGGGATCACATTAGGCGAGGGGAGATCGAGCTCAAGTATGTCAACACTCATGATAACCTTGCAGATATTTTCACGAAGCCCTTGGATGAAGCAAGATTTCGCGAGTTAAGGCATGAGCTAAATATCATTGATTTGAGCAATGTGACTTGAACCCGTGCACCCCCCACCACACTCAACTTGTTGTCTAGTTTAGGTGTAGGCATGGACATAGGGGGAGTGTTGTTCTCTCAATGAACTCTCCTTCCCCCCATTATGCATAAATAGATCACCTCTTTCACATTAGCCATTTTTGATGGTACTTGTGCTTCAAAGACGAGTTTTGGTCATGGGCCCAAGGATAATTCTTCGCGGTGCCATACCATCCAACTCAAACATAGGTGGCTTCGGCCACCGCCCTCTCTCCTCGAGAGGCTTTGTCCCTTAGGGATTTCCTGTTGTTCCCTTGGTATGTGCTTGTTTTTGTAGTTTTGGGTGTGTGTCTGTTTTCCATGTGAAGGCGTTTTTTTGTTTGAAACCTTCGGTGTCGTGAGCTCACGGTACTACCGCAGTCGGCCACGGTACTACCGCGGCCTACCACGGTACTACCGCTGATGGGAGCATGGTACTACCGTCCCCAAGCGGCAGTAATTTTTTACTGCCGCCTGGTTGAGCGGTACTACCGCCTCGGCGCGGTACTTCCGCCCGAGCGGTACTACCGCGATGACTCGCGGTACTACCGCGCCGGTTCGAGCGCGTGGGGATAAGACCGGGGCAGGGGGAGTTCTAACTCCCCATACCCATTCGTCCTCTTTCTCTCCATGTCGTCTCTTCCTCTCCCGTGCTCACGAACGGAGCCGGCGTTCGTCGCCGGATCTCCTCCACCGGCTGCCCTCCCGTGATTCCGTCCGGTGGGATCGTTCCCCACCACGTGCTCTTGCTATGGACCAAGGTTTTTCCCCAAATCCTTCTCCTTTTTGATTGTGTTTGGTTCTTCTAGGCTTTGGGGGAGGCTTGTATTTTCTTGAGATTCCTAGACTAAATCTCTGCAAGAGTAGGATGAAGGAGTGTGCTATTGCATAGGATTTACACTTGTATTGTTGACTTGCGCTAGATCTGATCACCGTAGCACCGCCATGGCTTCGCGGTTCTTTTTCAGATTCAAATCCTATTAGATCTGACGCGACGCGGTACTACCGCCCGTAGGGAGCGGTACTACCGCTCGCACGGTACTACCGCTCGCACGGTACTACCGCCCCTAGGGCGCGGTACTACCGCGCACCGTGCGGTACTAAAACTTTACTACTGCCCCAGCCACGGTACTACCGTGACCCCTCACGGTACTACCGCGTCTGGAGCTGTACTAAGCCTTTAGTACCGCAAACCATGGCAGATCTACCGTGGCTCACATCTATCGCATGCCAACTTTCTCGTTTATCTTCTATGGGTTTCATGTGCTGTCTTATGGCCTTTGCATTGATTCTTTTCGCCTTTTGTTTTGGTGCTTTGCATGTGTGTCTCAGGTGGTGGCTCTCGCTGGGCCAATCCCATTCGTGACACTGGCTCCAAGCATCTGCGCAACCCAGGAGAAGTTCTCGAGGGGTCATCTACGTCCAAGCGCAATGTCAAGACCACCGCTAGCAAGCACAAGGAGCCCGCCAGGGGTATGGATGAGATAGGCCCTACAGAGTATGTCCGTCTCAGGCAGCTTCACCCTTATGTGACCCCTCGCTCCACTTGTCGAGAGGTGTGAACTGTTCTGGAACAAGACCCAAACCCAGATCTACTTGGATGTCATCAAGAACAAGCAGAATACCTATGTGGAGGTGAAGTGGATTGATATGCACCACATGAGGAAGGACAAGTTTCGTGACTACTTTGGGGAGGCTCTGGACTTGGTGGAGCAGTTTGGAATTGAGCATGTGATCTCTTTCCACCTGGACTATGACCCTGAGATCATCTATCAGTTCTTTGCCTCAGTGTTTTTCACACCAATGATGAAAGGAGGATGACTTGGATGACCAATGGCCGCAAGCTGTCTGCTACCTGGAAGGAGTTCATGGATTTTCTTCAAGTTGCTGATGATGGACTTGACACTCTTGTAGGTGTTCGCCCTCATGGCAATGCTGACTCTGCCGACAAGGACAAGCTCACCCTGTTCATGGTTGAGAAGACGCTCGCCAATAGCAAGACAGTTTTGGTTCTCAACCCCTTTCTGGATATCATGTAACGCATCTTCCGCAACTCCTTGTTCCCACGCATCGGTGACAAAGACAAGGTTCATGCCTATATGGTGGACATGATGCTTATTTGCCAGGAGGCTCACTCATCTCAGACTCAGCCACTTGATGTCTCTCACATCATGTGGTGTGAGCTTTGGTTTGCTGTGTTCAACCGCAAGGTGCCTATTTATGGGCCCTACCTGTTTCTGCTGATTTCGAAGACTTGGGAGAAGATGTACCCTGAGGAGGAGTTCCTGGCTCCAGACTGGATTCGCCATGAGCCCATTTGTCTGCGGGTCAAACCCAACTGGGCTAACACCGCTACTCGTGCTGAGGCGTCTGCTGCTAGGGCTGCTGCTGTTGATGAGGATGTTGCTGGCGCCGAGGGCCGTTCTGCTAGGCCCTCTCAGAGTGACTCTAGGCCATCTTGGGCCAAGAAGTTGAAGGATAAGATGAAGTATCTTTTCTGCATGCAAGCCAAGGGCCAGTACAGGGCTCACGTGGAGTCCAAGGAGAGTCGTCGCCGGCACAACAAGGTCTTGCAGCTCTATGGCGAGGATGTGTCTGGCGGGTCTGAGGAGCACATCACCCCTGAGACCGAGTGGATGGAGAAGCAAGGATACATGTGGACTGATTCGGAGGAGGAGGTAGAGGGGTCCATTCTAGCTGCAGAGGCGTCTGACGAAGAGGCGTGGGACAACTTATCTTCTTGAGCCACCTCTTGTGTGTTTAGGTGTCCTCTCTGCCTTTTTGGCGTCACGATGCAAAGGGGGAGAGAGTGTAGGGATTTGCGAGTTTGTGTGTCGTGTGTTTGCTGCTTTCAGTTGAACTCTGTGCTGTTTTTCTCGTTTGAACCTTGGTTATCTTACCTCGTATGGTGTAAGACATATGCACTCTATCTATCCTAGCTAGCTTGTGTTATATTGTGCTACTTTCATGCTATGCTATGCTTATTATCATGTCTTGGTCTCTAAAATATAGGGGGAGTGTTGATCCTAGTTTGTGTGCCATTCAATCCAAAGCATTCATCTAAAGTGCACACATCTAGGGGGAGCCTCGTCTATATTTTAGAGAAGTGGGGTTTGCCACTGCTCTAAAAATATCTTATCTATGTGCAAATCCCGTGTTGTCATCAATACACCAAAAAGGGGGAGATTGTAAGGGAATATTTATCCCTAAGTGTTTTGGTGATTGATGACAATACTCGTGCGGACTAATCGTGTGCCTTGAGTCCCTCAGATACTTCATCATTAGGCACAAGACGATTCGGTGCCCCTCGGAGACTGTTGAAGTCGGCATTTTTCTACGTTTCTCTTTGGTGGAGTTGAGTCGTAGGAGAGCCGTACTATTAAGAGGGGGTCCGCGTCGGAAAGGTAGGGTGGAATCACACGTACACTTGTCCCTCCTTTCCTTGCACTTTGGAGCTACCCGTCGTTATCTTGGTTGTGTGAAAAACTGGCGAATACTGCTGTACTTGCGGTAGTACCGCAGTACAAGCGTAGTACTGCATGGCGTCATGGTAGTACCGCCCCTTTGGTGCGGTAGTACCGCGGCACCCTGGCCTAGTGCCGCTCCGATGCGGTAGTAGGGGCGGATGTAATTTTTTACATCTGCGCCCCTCACGGTAGTACCGCCCCTCTGGTGCGGTAGTATCGCGGCACCCTGGCCTAGTGCCGCTCCGGTGCGGTAGTAGGGGCGGATGTAATTTTTTACATCCGCGCCCCCCACGGTAGTACCGCTCGTCCAGCGCGGTAGTACCGCGGGGGCCCACGGTAGTACCGCTCCCTTGGAGTCGTAGTACCGTGGCCCTTCTGCCTAGTACCGCAGTGTCGCGGTAGTAGGCGCGGATGTAATTTTTTACATCCGCGCCGACCACGGTAGTACCGCGCCTCGCAAGCGGTAGTACCGCGTCGGGTTTTTGCACCATCCTAGTTTCTGCGGAAGTAAGCACGGATGTAATTTATTTCATCCGCGCCCTTCCCAGGCCGTGACCCTCCTGCCTTGCGGTAGTACCGCAAGGGGAGCGAGTACCGCAGCATAGCGGTAGTATCGCTCCTTCTTCAGCTTGTTCCGCCAGTCACGATTGCCACGGTAGTACCGTGGTGGTCCACGGTAGTACCACATGGGCGCCAGCGGTAGTACCGCGTCCTGGAGCGGTAGTACCGTGAGTCGCGAGCGAACTAGTGGATAACGGTTGGATTTTTTCCACGACTATATAAGGGATGTCTTCTACCTCTAGTTGACTACCTCTTCCACCTCTAAGCTCCATTGTTGCTCCAAGCTCCATTTTCGCCCGATCTCTCTCCCTAGCCAATCAAACTTTTTGATTTGCTCGGGATTGGGTGACAAGGGCCCGATCTACACTTCCACCAAAGGATATTTGATTCCCCCCACTTATCCCTTGCGGATCTTGTTACTCTTGGGTGTTGAGCACCCTAGACGGTTGAGGTCACCTTGAAGCCATATTCCATTGTGGTGAAGCTTCGTGGTGTTGTTGTTGTTGGGAGCCTCCGATTGTTGTGGAGATTGCCCCAACCTTGCTTGTAAAGGTTCGGTCGCCGCCTTCAAGGGCACCGATAGTGGAATCACGGCATCTCGCATCGTGTGAGGCGTGAGGAGAATCTGATGGCCCTAGTGGCTTCTTGGGAGCATTGTGCCTCCACACCGCTCTAACGGAGATGTACTTCCCTTAAAAGGAAGGAACTCCGGTAACACATCCTCGCCTCCACCGCTCCACTCTTGGTTATTTCGTGCCTTTACTTTCGCAAGCTTACTTATTGTTACATCTCTTGTTTGCTTGCGTGCTAGTTGATATTGCATCATATAGGTTGCTCACTTAGTTGCATATCTAGACAACCTATTTGTTGCAAAGTTTAATTTGGTAAAGAAAAGCTTAAAAATTGTTAGTTGCCTATTCACCCCCCCCCCTCTAGTCAACCATATCGATCCTTTCACATTGAATTACTCATAAAATTCTCCTCCATATTTGCTTTCTTACACAAGCTCAAAAACGCAATGCTTGCAAAAATATATGGATGAGAAAAAAACATTCTTGAACTCCTTACGCATGTTCAGGTGCGAAACTGAAACCATGATAATTATGGAACTCAATGGCCAAGTAACATAATTTAGTTCACAACATATTTGCATGAACGAATAGTTGTTGTTATTGGATAAAGCATGATACTGTGTAAGTATAACTCATCAAGAGGAAAACTATCATCATGAATTTGTACACATAAGAAACCGATGAGAACCTAAAAGGAAAAAGGCAGCACACCCTTCTGCACACAGTCGCTGCCTCCGGCCTCACCTGGAGGGTCGACTTGCCTTGCACCCCTACCTGACACTCCACCGCTGGAACCACCGCCTATGCCATCACTGCTACTTTTACTATGTCGCGGTTCTTCTCCTCGAAAGCTTTGGCAACGCTACATGACCAAGAAAAGAAAAAGCAGTAAGGAAATGGAATACAATGTGCATGTACTTAACCACTGTAAACACTTCAAACTTTTTTTACAAGGGAGCATACACCATTGGGATTTGCATACGATATTAAACACATGTCCTTAGATTTCTTCTGATGTCAATTTCACATCCTCCAACCCTACGCAATGTGAAGAAATAAAGAAAAAAATGCAGATTTGTTAATAGAAAATAATAGTAGCATAGGGCATGAGAACAATATCAACTTAGAAAGAAAGAAAAGAAATGCATATTTGTTAATAGAACATAGTAATGTTCTGTTTGCTCCTCAAAAGTGTGATGTTGGCTCTCCTAATATTATTTAGGCTTTGGAACTAAAAAAACATAGCGGTGGCTCGGCATTCATCACCCACCATGCCCTGAAAACCTTGGATAAAAGCGGTATCAACTTTGAGGGGGCAATCCACAGCGAACTACTCACTTAGTGCTAATCTGACCCAATCACACCACCATTAGGTACAGGTCCTCCTCCCCCTCCCCACTTCCTAGAGTTACTACTGTGATCTCGTGAGGAAGTCAAACCAAGTGAACGGAGACCGCCACGATCGAAGAAAAAAACACCTCTCTTCTACAATAGGTGGTAAATTCTTAACATCACTAGTAGAAAATGGAGCTTTAGCGCCGGTTCGTAAGGGCCTTTAGTGCCGGTTACATAACCGGCACTAAAAGGTCGTCACTAAAGCCCCCCCCCTTTAGTACCGGTTCGGCACGAACCGGCGCTAAAGTGCCACCACGTGGTGTGAGCTCGCGCCCCGGTATGGGGGACCTTTAGTACCGGTTCGTGTTACCAACCGGCACTAAAGGTTTTTCTTTTTTGAATTTTTTTTTTGAAAATTTTGGAAAAAAAAAATTGATTTTTTTTGATTTTTATTTTTTCTGAATTATTTGATGATTTAGTCTCTAATCACCTCTCTTAATTGCTCAAGTGTGGATCACTCATTCCAAATCATCTAACTTCCCGACCGATCACCCATCCCTCTCACTACTCTAGCCCGAGCACGCTTAACTTTCGGGTTCTATTCTCCTTCGTTTCCGAGTCTGCACTTGTTGTTTTCCTGACAATAGTAAGATGTTAATCCTATTAACCCTCAGGAGTTTAGCTTGAGCATGAAGTCACACATTTCACCGTTTGAGTTTGAAACTATTATTCTAAAAAACAGTAATTATTTAGTAATGCTAATATTTCTTGAATAAGTTTGACCATAGCTTGACCACAGTTTGACCATAGTTTGACCAGATTTGACCAAAATTCAAAAAATTGAAATAATTATTTAGTAACACTAATATTCTTGAATAATTATGTAGTAACATTAATACTTCTTGAATAAGTAGTTTGACCAGATTTAACCAAATTTTTTTAAAAAAACTGAAATTATTTGACCATATCTTTTTTTTTCCTTTTGGAATTTGAGGATTCTAAATAATTCCAAATAGGACGTACGCTGTCTCCATCGGATGCGGATTTTCATGCTGAATTTTTTGATATATTATACGTTTTTTCCGACATCGTATGCAAAAGTTATAGCCATTTTACATTTTCCCATCGGATCGAAATTGCCCTATAGTGCGGTTTGTGGCGCGAACCGCACTATAGGTCGACACCTTTAGTACCGGTTCGTGGCACGAACCGGTACTAAAATCTAACTTTAGTACCGGTTCGTGCCACGAACCGTACTAAAGGTGATCGTGGGGCCCGACCCGACGCCACTGCCACCACCCCTTTAGTACCGGTTCGTGCCATGAACCGGTACTAAAGGTTCAATACGAACCGGCATTAATGCAAATCCGTTTGAACCGGCACTAATGTATACATTAGTGCCGGCTCTAATACAAACCGGCACTAATGTGCTGCACGTTTGACCCTTTTTCTACTAGTGCATCTTCAGCTTTAGTACCTTTTTCTTTCATTGATTTCTTTGCCTCTTGCATATCTTCAGGACTGAGAAATAAAACACCTCTCTTCTTCGGAGTGGGTTTAGGAATAGGCTTAGGAGTTGGCTCAATTGGTTCAGAAATTGCCCCGGGAATTGGCTCAGGACGAGTCCAATTATTTTCATTAGTCAACATATTATTCAATAGTAATTCAGCTTCGTCGACTGTTCTTTCCCTGAAAACACAACCAGCACAACTATCCATGTAGTCCTTGGAAGCATCGGTTATTCCATTATAAAAGATATCAAGTATTTCATTTTTCTTGAGAGAATGATCAGGCAAAGCATTAAGTAACCGGAGAAGCCTCCCCAAGCTTGTGGGAGACTCTCTTCTTTGATTTGCACAAAATTATATATTTCCCGCCAGGCAGCTTGTTTCTTATGAGCAGGGAAATATTTAGCAGAGAAGTAATAAATCATATCCTGGGGACTACGCACACAACCAGGAGCAAGAGAATTATATCAAGTCTTAGCATCACCCTTTAATGAGAACGGAAATATCTTAAGGGTATAATAATAGCGAGATTTATCATCATGAGTAAACAGGGTAGCTATATCATTCAACTTGGTAAGATGTGCCACAACAGTTTCAGATTCAAGGCCATAAAAAGGATCAGATTCAACTAAAGTAATAATCTCAGGATCAACAGAGAATTCATAATCCTTATCAGTAACACAGATAGGTGAAGTAGCAAAAGCAGGGTCAGGTTTCATTCTAGCATTAAGAGACTGCTGCTTCCATTTAGCTAATAATTTCTTAAGATCATATCTATCATTGCAAGCAAAGATAGCTCTAGCTAGCAGCTTCTGCATTCATAACATAACCCTCAGGAACAACAGGCAATTCATAATCATTGGGATATTTTTCATCATCACTATCATCAATAATAGCATCTTCAATAATTTCATTCCCCTTAACTCTAGCAAGTTGTTCATCAAGAAATTCACCTAATGGCAAAGTAGTATCATGCACATAAGTAGTTTCATCATAAGTATCATGCATAGCAGAAGTGGCATCATCAATAACATGCAACATATCAGAATTCATAGCAGTAGCAGGTTTAGGTGTCGCAAGTTTACTCAAAACAGAAGGAGAATCTAGTGCAGAGCTAGATGGCAGTTCCTTACCTCCCCTCGTAGTTGAGGGATAGATCGTAGTTTTCACGTCTTTCAAGTTCTTCATAGTGATCAACAGATATAAATCCCAAGTGACACAGAGAATAGAGCTATGCTCCCCGGCAACGGCGCCAGAAATTAGTCTTGATAACCCACAAGTGTAGGGGATCGCAACAGCTTTCGAGGGTAAAGTATTCAACCCAAATTTATTGATTCGACACAAGGGGAGCCAAAGAATATTCTTGAGTATTAGCAGTTGAGTTGTCAATTCAATCACACCTGGATAACTTAGTATCTGCAGCAAAGTATTTAGTAGCAAAGTAGTATGATAATAAAGGTAACGGTAGCAAAAGTAATGTTTTTGGGTTTTGTAGTAGTTGTAACAATCGCAACGGAAAAGTAAATAAGCGAAGAACAATATGTGAAAAGCTCGTAGGCAATGGATCAGTGATGGATAATTATGCCGGATGCTATTCCTCATGTAATAGCTATAACATAGGGTGACACAGAACTAGCTCCAGTTCATCAATGTAATGTAGGCATGTATTCCGAATATATTCATACGTGCTTATGGAAAAGAACTTGCATGACATCTTTTGTCCTACCCTCCCGTGGCAGCGGGGTCCTAGCGGAAACTAAGGGATATTAAGGCCTCCTTTTAATAGAGAACCGGAACAAAGCATTAGCACATAGTGAATACATGAACTCCTCAAACTACGGTCATCACCGAGAAGTATCCCGATTATTGTCACTTCGGGGTTGTCGGATCATAACACATAATAGGTGACTATAGACTTGCAAGATAGGACCAAGAACACACATATATTCATGAAAACATAATAGGTTCAGATCTGAAATCATGGCACTCGGGCCCTACTGACAAGCATTAAGCATAGCAAAGTCATAGCAACATCAATCTCGAGAACATAGTGGATACTAGGATCAAACCCTAACGAAACTAACTTGATTACATGGTAAATCTCATCCAACCCATCACCGTCCGGCAAGCCTACGATGGAACTACTCACGCCGGGCGGTGAGCATCATAAAATTGGTGATGGAGGATGGTTGATGATGACGACGGCGGCGAATCCTCCTCTCCGGGCCCGAGCAGACTCGATCAGCCCTCTCGAGAGAGATTAGGGCTTGGCGGCGGCTCTGGTCGTAAAACGCGATGAAACTTTCTCTCGATTTTTTCTCCCGAACGTGAATATATGGAGTTGGAGTTGAGGTCGGTGGAGGTCCAGGGGCCCATGAGACGGGGCGCCCGGGGGGCGCGCCTCACCTCGTGTGCAGGTGTGGGCCCCCTGGTCTTGATTCTTTCTCCAGTGTTTTTTATATTTTCCAAAAAGTCCCTCCGTGGATTTTCAGGACATTCCGAGAACTTTTGTTTTCTACACATAAAACAACATCATGGCAGTTCTGCTAAAAACAACGTCAGTCCGGGTTAGTTTCGTTCAAATCATGCAAGTTAGAGTCCAAAACAAGGGCAAAAGTGTTTGAAAAAGTAGATACGTTGGAGACGTATCACCTACCCAGGTTAAGCTTGTTCTTGCATGTTGCCTTCTGCATAACTAGATCCTGCAATGGGGTGTTGATGAACTGGTGCCTGAGGAGGAAGAGGTGACGCCTGGCGATCTCGACTTCAGTGGCCATGGTATTGAGGCATTTGACAACGAAGTCTGGAAGAATAAAAGGCTAGAGTGGGCACAGGCAATGTGGGATAATAGAGGTCAAACAAGGATCCGAAGAAGAAAAGCAAGATCAGTAGCGGAGGAGGAAGCAACAACAACAGAGGAGGAAGACAAAGAGCAAGAGCAACCGCAGAGGAGGAAGCAGCAGCATCACAAAGAGGAAGAGGAGGGTCGATGAACTTTCCCACATTCAGCCATTTGGCTCTTAATAATGTGTACTGCCATTTTGATAGTGGCTAGGATGAACGGTAATTTGTTTCGTAGCTAGGAGTGAATCTTATTAATCATGTGGGGTAAGGTCATTACTAGTGAGAGTGGTGACAACATCTAATGCAGGTTGCAACCAAATAGCTAGTCATGTGTGCGCCTAATCCGATGCAGCCAACCAAATGGCGGGTCAAAATTAGTTTCCTCATGCAGCTAACTTATATGCAGGCAACCAAACTATGTGCAGATGGTGGTTTATAGGTTGTTTTTGTTCAGTCAGGCCCGATTGAGAAGTGTATACAAACACGCCAAAACCGATGCGGGCAACCAAATGCATCCTACAGTAAGTCGAATCACAGTGCTTAAAAAGAAAGAAAAGAAAAAGCAAATTGAACCATCGCTCCCTTGCTACATGGGTCAGGCCAATACGGAGCACCTTTGTGCGTTGCGGACCTTAGAAGGACCAACCCAGGAACACACGAGGCCGAAGCCCACGGTTTTTTGTTCTTCTCCTTTTTGCTTTATTGTTTTTACATTTGTTCATTATATATATATATATATATATATATATATATATATATATATATATATATATATATATATATATAAAAAATACTACATAATTTGAAAAATGTGGACCGACCATTTGAAAAATGGTAAATGTTTATAGAGAAAATGTATACCTTGTATATGGAAAATGTATACAAAAACACAAAGTATATGAAAAAGAATTTACTATGTATTGAAAAATGTTAATCAAGGATTCAAAAATGTTGATCAATTATTTGAAAATTGTTAATAAGCTTTTGAAAAATGTTAAATGTGTATATAAAATATATTGACCCTGTACTAAAAATGATGAAAAAATTGATCATGTATAGCATTTGAAAAAAAAATTGACCAAGTATTTAAAAAATGTTAACAAGCATTTGAAAAAGGGTAAATATGTATAGAAAAAATGTTGACCATGTAATAAAAAACTGATAAAAATTTATTATCATGTATACAGAAAATGTTCATCAAGCATTCGAAAAAAGTTGAACAATTGTTAGAAAAATGTTAATCAAGCATTTGAAAAATGTTAATGTGTATAGAAAAGATGTTGAAAATGTATTCAGAATATGTTAAACTTTTATTTGAAAATTTAAATGTGTATTACAAAAATATTTTAGATGTATACCAAAATTGTGTATAGAAAAACAATGAAAACCCAAGGGAAAACGAAGGAAAATAAGAGAAAAAAAACCCTAACAAAACCAAAGAAAAGGGAAAGAAAGGATAAAACAATGAAAACCGAGAAAGAAACAAAGAAAACAATGAAAAAAGAAAGAAAACTACCCAAAAAAACAGAAAAAGAAACGAACAAAAGCCAGTGGAAAACAAGAAAAAACAAAAAAGAACCTGAAAAGCAAGTGGAAACCTGGCTCTATTACTTCAACCTCGTCACGCCCTAGTAGTGTAACATGAACGTGACGATTACTTAGTAGCTAGTAGCACAACACGTTAACCAGGAGGTCCCATGATCGAACCCACCCGGTCCTCTTTTTCTCTATACTCTATTTCGTTTAGATGCCCTACTAATGGCCGGGCCCGTCAGTGTAGAAGCTCGACTAGAGAGAAGCTTTTGTCTTGTTATAAGCGAGACGTAGTTCTCGTGGTGTTTCCAATTCAGCGCCTTTAGCGCCAGCGATACACAACCCGATCAACCCATTTACATTTTTGTTTTTTAATACAAAAAATGGCGTAGGTGAGATTCAAACACTAGACCTCACGGTTGAGTACTAATCAAGGTAAACCAATAGGGACAACACACCTGATGTGGCTAGTATCTTATTTTTCTCCTTTAGTTTTATGTAAATGTAACGCTAAATAGAACATCGCTGATTTTTTTCTTGCAGTTTTGTTTGCCTAGTTTTGAACTCGCCTTCTTTTTCTTTTCTTTGTTCTTCTCTTTTTCTTTTTTGCTGTTTCTTATTGCTATTTAATTTTTCCTTTTTGCCTTCTTCTGATTTTTTATCAATTTTTTTCGAATTTCATGAACTTCGTCCATTTTGAAAAGGAAATCATCATTTTTAGGGAAATTTCACAAATTTCGAAAAAATAATTTTTTTAAAATATAGTTCGCAGATTTTGAAAAATTCATCAATGTCGAAAAAATATTGATGAATTTTGAAAAAAATAATAATTTAGATTTGAAATAGTTTTATAGAATCTGGAAAAAATTTCATGGATTTTTTTAAAAAGCTCGTCGATTTTGAAAAAAGTTTACGGAATTTAGAAGAAATTCACGTGAAAATTTCAAGATTTATTTTAAAATAGTGAAGCTTTTAAAATTCAGAATTTTAAATTCGTGAAATTTTTTAGTTTTGCATTTTCGTGAACTTTTGTTTTGATATATGTGAATTTTCAAATGTTCTTCACATTTTTAAAAAAATTCACATTTTTGCCAAAATGATTTCAATTAATTCAAAAATCTAAGCAATAAAGTAAACCGTATAACATGATGTTCAATAAATAGTGCGGCCATAGTTGTTCTTAACCAATTCGTGATGGATTCAGTCACTATCACTTAAAAGCTTTAGGTCTTGTTTGGTTCATAATCCTCGGATCGTGCTCCGGAGCCCTGTCACCTCCTCGGACAGCCCGTCATAACGCGACAGCAGCTGCTCGACTCGGCTCTCCAGCGGCCGGAGCCGCTCGCCGACGGCCGTCCAGTCCCGAGCTCCGTCTGCATCCCTGCGTAGGGCCCTCTGCGTAGTCACGAGCCTCTCGATGGCGCGGGAGTGCGAGGCCATCTCAGTGTATGCAGCCTCCAGCTCCTCGTTGAGCGCCGACACGATTGAGTACCACTGGTTCCTCCTGCGGCTTGAGCGCTGCACTGCCAGCTCCTCCTCGCCCGGCTTCCTCGGCGGCGGCACTGGAGCCTTGTAGGATGCACACGATTGAGCCTCGCGCCGCCGAGATCGCCTCCCCTCGCCCTGAAGAGCGGAGATGAGAACTTGTGCCAGAAGTCGGCAGAACAGAGGAAAGTGTTGGAAAATTAGGCAAGTTCATGATTAATTCCAGTAAATAATTCATGACTAGAAGAGATACTAGCATGCAAAAATCTAGCAAACTAGAAGAACAGCAAGACATGCATAACAGCAGCAAACACGTAATAAAGAGGCTGTAGAAAGCAGACATGAACAGAGGATGTTGGGCGTCTTGATCGTTAGCTATTAAGGCGCGGCGGTGTTGATGGCGATGTTGGCGGCGATCTGCTGGCGACGGCGATGAATCTGACGATGAGTAGCACCGCCGACTTGGACGGAAGGCGACCCGTGATGGCGAATTTGAGCGATCGCGCTGGCGCTTCCCATAAACCTAATTCGTCCTCTCCGGTGCAAGATCGCAAAAGACGAACGGTTCCGGAGACCTGCTCTCCCACGCGCGATGCACGCCGGCGTTTGGGATGGAAGTAGATACGATGGCGGCGCAAGTTGTGAGATGAGGCAAAACCCTAGGTATCTTTTTGGTGCGTTTACGGCGCGGCGGTAGTGTATATATATTAGTACGAGGCGGTATTGTGTCGCGACCACAATCCCAAACCGACTCGGTTTCTAATTCGTATACTTACGGACAAGAAATCAAAAACTTGTCTCGCCAAAAATAAAGCGGCAAAAAGCTGCGCTCTGAAGGAGTCGGACGGTTCGGCGGACCATTCACGCGCATGTCGTATGCAGCGCCGCCTCGGCCCGGCCCGCCCGGCCCGGCCCGGCCGGCCGGGAGACGGCGAGCGAGCGTGTGGTTTTCCCTTTCTCTTCTCACACATCACTTAGAGTGGTAGAGAGAACCCACTATATAAAGAGGTCCAACTCTTCTTCAACTTCCAAGGTGGGACTAAACTTAGCACCACCACTTGCCATTTTACACATGGGCTTTGAGATTTCAGAAATTGCTATGGGCCTAGCCCATTAATTCTAACAATCCCCCACCAGATCTCAAATACCCATTTAGAGATTTGCCTTCTCTCACCACTTGTTTAATATACCGGTGTTTCAGCGAACCTTTGTTAAGTTCAACTTCAGCCTAGAACTTTAAGCTACATCCATTCACAACTTGACAATGGACTATGCCTTGAATTGCTAGTTTTGTGTGAACAGGTTTCACTCAAAGTCTTAACGAGTACTGACCCCGATAGGCTACCCGTGGTTTGGAGCTTATCGTCATACTCCCTGGTCTCTTCGTGAGTTTACTAGAGATCACCCAAATCTCATAGATGCGGCGTTTCTGATCGTAACTCATATAGGTGTGTTCTTTCAAGACTGCTCTGTAGGACAGACATCTTTGCTAATTATAGCCAATAGAATCACATTAAGGCATGTTGCCGACCTGCCTTACAGATCTGAGCCTTACAGCTCTGAGAGTTTTGCATCTTCACTTGGAGACGATCATAAGTTATTACTCTCCTCAGTTAACCAATAGCTTGTTCTTCCCAGATCCTAATTCACGGGATCTCCGATCACAAAGGTTGGGTTACTACTATGGTGTAACATCTATGGGTCTCATACCCATCTCCCTCGATGCAATATCTATCACATTTCGTGATAGTCCCTTTGTAAAGGGATCTGCCAGGTTTTTGTCTGTTTGTATATACGTAACAGTTATTACTCCGGAGTTTCTCAACTTCCTGACAGACTTCAAACGTCTTTTCACGTGTCTTGATGACTTTGCATTATCTTTAGAATTGTTCACTTTAGCGATAACCATTTGGTTATCACAATTCATAAGAATAGCTGGTACAGGTTTTTCAACAACCGGCAAGTCCATCAAGAGCTCACGCAGCCATTCTGCCTCAACGATGGCTGTGTCCAGCGATTAATTCTGCTTCCATAGTTGACCTCGTCAATATGGTTTGCTTGCAAGACCTCCATGACACTGCGCCACCACCATGAGTAAATACATACCCACTTGTTGCGTAAAGTACATCAACATCGGAGATCCAATTTGAATCACTATATCCTTCTAGCACAAAGCAGGATGCCTGAATAAGTAATTCCGTAACTCATAGTACCTCTCGAGATAGCGCAAGACCCTTTCTAGTGCATGCCAATGATCATCACCGGGTTGGACATGAACCTACTCGGTTTGCTCACAGCAAAAGAGATATCTGGTCTTGTGGCGCTAGCTAAGTACATGAGTGAACCGACAATTTGAGAGTATCTTAATTGATCTCTCGTTTCTTTCTTGTTCTTTACGAGTGTCATTTGGGATCATAAGGTGTTGGAGAAGGCTTGCTATCCATAAAACCGAATCGGTTCAAGACCTTCTCAACATAGTGAGATTGCGTTAATGTAATCCCTCTCATCCTTAATAAGTTTGATGTTTAGAATTACATCGGCTTCTCCTAGATCTTTCATGTCAAAACTTTTTGATAGAAAAGACTTGACCTCATTAATTGCATTAATGTTTGTACCAAAGATCGATATGTAGTCCACATACAAACATAATATGACACTATTGCCCCCACCATGGCGATAGTAAACACACCTATCAGCCTCGTTAATGACAAACCCTGCAGAAGTCAAAGTTCTTTCAAACTTCTCATGCCATTGCTTAGGTGCCTGTTTCAGACCATACAAAGATTTTAACAACTTGCACACCTTTCTCTCTTCACCCTTTACCACAAACCCGCCAGGCTGATCCATATAGATCTCCTCTTCCAACTCTCCATTGAGAAAAGCTGTCTTTACATCCATTTGATGAATGATAAGACCATAAGAGGCAGCCAAGGAAAGTAACACTCGAATGGTGGTCATTCTAGCAACGGGTGAATAGGTGTCAAAGTAATCTTCGCCTTCTTTCTGAGTGTAGCCCTTGGCCACTAGCCGCGCCTTGTATTTATCAATAGTACCATTAGGCTTTAGCTTCTTTTTGAACACCCACTTACAGCCCACAGGTTTACAACCATATGGTCTATCAGTTAGTTCCCAAGTTCCATTAGAAAGAATTGAGTCCATCTCATTATGGACAGCTTCTTTCCAATCATCTACATCCGGAGATGCATATGCTTCTGCAATCGTCTTGGGTGTGTCGTCCACAAGGTATACAATGAAATCATCACCAAAGGATTTTGCAATCCTTTGTCTCTTGTTCCTTCTAGGAACTTCATTGTTATCCTTCTCAAGGACTTCCTCATGTGATTGTTCGAAATATTCATCAGTTGTACTAGATTCAGGAATTATCTCAGAAGAAAATCTAGCAATGCTATGCATATCTTTCATAGGAAATATGTTCTCAAAAAATGTTGCATCACGAGATTCCATTATAGTATCAACATGCATATCAGATACTTCAGATTTTAACACTAAAAACCTATAAGCAATGCTCCGTTGAGCATACCCTAGAAAGACACAATCCACTGTCTTTGGTCCAAGTTTGCGTTTCTTAGGAATAGGAATATTGACCTTTGCCAAACATCCCCAAGTCGCAAATAAGAAAGTGATGGTTTTCTCCCAACCCACTCCTCATAAGGGGTTTTCTCTTTATTATTGTTGGGAACTCTATTCAGGACATGACATGAAGTCAATAGAGCCTCCCCCCACCATGCCTTAGATAAACCAGCAGTGTCTAACATGGCATTCACCAAGTCGATCAATGTGCGGTTTTCCTCTCGGCCCTCCATTTGATTGAGGTGAATAGGGAGGCGTCCTCTCATGAATAATACCATGTTCCTCACAAAATTCATCAAAAACTTTTGGAAAATACTCTCCACCACGATCGGACCTAAGACGCTTGATCTTTCTCTCTAGTTGATTTTCAACTTCAGCTTTATAGATTTTAAAGTAGTCTAATGCTTCATCTTTAGTTTGTAACAAATAAACATAGAAAAATCTAGTCGCATCATCAATCAAAGTCATAAAATATCTCTTTCCACCTTTTGTCAACACACCATTCATCTCACAAAGATCAGAATGTATGAGTTCTAGAGGTGCCAAGTTTCTCTCCTCGACAGCCTTATGAGGCTTTCGAGGTTATAGATGCACACAACTATGACACTTAGAACCTTTGGCAACTGTGAAGTTCGAATTAAACTCATGCTGGATAGCGAGACCTTAAACCAAAATTAATATGACATAAGCGAGAGTGCCAAATACTTGCATCATCATTAACACTAGCACAAATTTGGTTTATTGACTTATTGCAAAAATCTGAAAGAGAAAACGGAACAAGCCTCCGCACTCATAGCCTTTTCCTATAAATTGTCCAAATCTTGACACGATTACTTTATTGGACTCTAAAACTACCTTAAATCCATCTCGACATAGAAGGGAGCCGCTAACTAGATTCTTGTTCATAGTAGGGACATGCTGCACGTTCCGTAGTTGCGATCTTTCCAAGTAAACTTGGATCCACCGTGCCAATGCCACGAGCGAAGCATGTGACCCATTCCCCATTAGGACGGAAGAATCCCTTGCGACCTGATAAGAAGTAAACAGGGAGATGTCAGCACACACATGAACGTTAGCACCCGAATCAATCCACCACGAAGATGATTGAAATACTGAAAGCACAATAGGTAAATTACAATACCCATCAGTATTGCTAGCGGTCACCATGTTGACAGTTTTGGAGCTCATTTTCCCTGTACAGTCTGCACGTTCTGTGCATTCCTTGGAAAAGTGTCGCGGCTTCCCATAGGCCTAGCACTCTAGCTCAGCGTTGTTAAACTTCTTCTTTTGGAAGGTAGTAGTCCTGGTAGGATTGTTGAAACAGACATGTTCTTCCCTTTGTTCTTGTGATGTGGGTACCTCTGCACCATGTTAGCAGTTGGCTGAACCTCACCTCCTTTTTCAGTGGTATCTTTAGCCCGAGCTTTTCTTGACATCAAGAGATGCAATCAGATTTTCAACGATATCTCCTGTCTCTTATGCTTGAGTTGTGGCGAAATTCCTCCATGAAGGAGGCAACTTTGCAATCATGCACCCAGCCACGAATTTGTCGGGTAGAACACATTTAAGGAGTTCAAGTTCCTTCACAATGCACTGTATCTCATGAGCTTGTTCAACCACGTAGCGGTTATTCAGCATCTTGTAGTCATGAAAACTCTCCATGATGTACAGTTCCTTTGCTGCATCTGTTGCACGAATTTTGTATTGATTGCATCCCACAGAATTTTTCCGTCGTTTATGTGCATGTACACATCACACGACGGTCGACAAGAACACTCGAATGCATCCCACAAACATTGTATTGGCTTCTGGAATTTTCTCCGATCTTCGTCGGTCATTCCCTCTGGAGCACCAACACTAGCGTGGAAAACTTTCGAGCGATGGCAGTGTGGTCTTCACCGCCACCTCTTAAAGTGCACACCGTAAACTTATCCGGCCTCGATGCATCGTGAATCCAGCCATAGTTAACTCAGAAATTGCACGTAATTAGGTTTTTGGATTGTTGGAAAATTAGGCAAGTTCATGATTAATTCCAGTAAATAATTCATGACTAGAAGAGATACTAGCATGCAAAAATCTAGCAAACTAGAAGAACAGCAAGACATGCATAACAACAGCAAACACGTATAAAGATGGCTGTAAAAACAGACATGAACAGAGGATGTTGGGCGTCTTGATCGTTAGCTATTAAGGGTGCGGCGGTGTTGATGGCGATGTTGGCGACGATCTGCTGCTTGCGGCGATGAATCTGACGATGAGTAGCACCGCCGACTTGGACGGAAGGCGACCGTGATGACGAATTTGAGCGATCGCGCATAGCGCTTCCAAAAACCTAATTCGTCCTCTCCGGTGCAAGATCGCAAAGACGAGCGGTTCGGAGACCTGCTCTCCCAGCGCCAATGCTGCGGCGTTTGGGATGGAGTAGATACGATGGTGGCGCAAGTTGTGAGATGAGGCAAAACCCTAGGTATCTTTTTGGTGCGTTTCGGCGCGGCCGTAGCTGTATATATATTAGGACGAGGCGGTATTGTGTCGCGACCACAATCCCAAACCGACTCGGTTTCTAATTCGTATACTTATCGGACAAGAAATCAAAAACTTGTCTGCCAAAAAATAAAACGGCAAAAGGAAGTTGCGCTCCTGCAAGGAGTCGGACTGGATTTCGGCGGACCATTCACGCATGTCGCGTGATGCGCGCCGCCTCGCCTCGGCCCGCGCGAGGCGAGCGGCAGCAACGCAGCGATGTGGTTTTCCCTTTCTCTTCTCACACATCACTTAGAGTGGTAGAGAGAACCCACTATATAAAGAGGTCCAACTCTTCTTCAACTTCCAAGGTGGGACTAAACTTAGCACCACCACTTGCCATTTTACACATGGGCTTTGAGATTTCAGAAATTGCTATGGGCCTAGCCCATTAATTCTAACAGAAAGAGCCCAAGATGGGCGGGGCAAGACCGCGAAAACAACGTACCTGCGGAGTCTGCGCCGGCGCCGGTGCTCTCGCCGCCCGCTCACGCGCACGCCGGCCTCCTCGAACGCCGCCCTGGCCGTGGACCACCAGGCGCGCCACTGCGGCTGGACGCTCGTCGCCCGAACCTGTGGCAGAGGCCGCTCCGCCCATGCCAAGGTTGGCATCCTGGACGAAGAAGCTGCCGGCCCCGCCGTCGGTGTTCTGGACGGAGACAGTGCCCGCCCTGCCGATGCCGATGTCGGCGTCCTGGAAGAGGACGGTGCTCGCCGCGCCGATGCCGACGTCGGCGTCCTGGACGAGGACGATGCCCGCCCGGCCGATGTCGACGTCGGCGTCCACGCAAGCCGGGCCAATGCCCGTGCTCCCGTCGTCGGGGTCCGAGTCGTGGACGACGCCGACGCCCACCAGGAGCGCCGCCCCGCACAGGCACAGGAAGAGGGTCGCCGCGTGGCCTACAAGCGGCGTTCCGCACAAGTAGCAGAACACGACCGGTGCGCCAACCACGCCGGCCTGGCCGCCGGGCCTGTAGCAGATTACGTTCGCTCCTTCTAAGGAGCCCACCGACCATAGGGACTCGCCGGCGCCGCCCTGACCGCCACCAGCGACTGGGTAGCCCTCCCCAGACATCTCCAAGAACCATGCCGCGCACCCTCGAACCAGAGAACCTCGGTGAGGTCGCCTCCGGGGACGAGCGGGACGGCGCACCGGCCGGAGAGGAAGAGGCAGGGGCCGCGCCCAGCGGTGAGGCCTTCCTTTGCCATGGCTGACCGGAGAGTTGAGTTCTTGGTTTTGGGCTTATGATTCTTGGCGACAACAATTCTTGTGGAAATTACAGGAACAACAGAATTTATGGGGGAGGAGGAGGAGAAGCAGCAGCAGCCACGGCGGGAGGAAAAGGGTGCGGGCTGAGGCGGGCCCACGCGGTGAGCGCGCCGGCGAGGAAGAGGCCGGCCCATATGAGCGAATTGCCCACCTCGCCGGCGGCATCACATTTATATTCTGCCGGAGAGAACGAGCTTCTCTCGGATCTTATAGGAAACGTGCGCTTTTCTAACTGAACTTCTTTAGTGCATCAAGAAATAAGGGATCGGAGGCTTACCGAGCGCTCTCAGAGCTCAGCGATTTCTGGCCATTGGATCATTTTGCTTGATGCGATGCTGTCCGTTAGATCAATGCGGTGAAAAATTCTGGCCGTTGGATCGAGTCGCGCACCTGTAGCAATGAATAGTTACCGCGCCCTCCCCGGTCTCTCTCACTTTGCGGACACGGTCCTGGCTCGCTGCCGTGTGGGGTAATGAAATGATGGGCCCGCGTGTCATTTGCTTGGGCTGGGGGTGCAGTCCGTGCGAACCGTCGGCGTGCCGCGCGCTGGTAAAAGGTCTCATGCCACCGCCGAAATTCCCGTGCCCCGCCGAGGGAATTTGTGACATTTCACATAATCCTATGCCAAGTGGCTTCTCACCATTGGTTGCTCCCTCCCCAATCAGCGAGACAGCTAGGGCCGGGTCTCTCCCTCGCATCTCTCTCACGTTGAAGCCACCGCCCCCTCCCCTTCTCTCGTGTCGAAGCTGCCGCCCCTCCCCTTCCCCTCGCGCCGCCGCCCCCTCCCCCTTCCCCTCGCGCCGCCGCCTTCGGAGAAGCACCATGGCGGCTGCTCACCCACCCACCGCGACCGCTTCCTCTCCCGGAACCCTAGCCAGCCGCACGCAACCCATGGTGTCGCCCAGCTCGCTGCCCTCAGCCATCGCGTCGTCGCGGGGCTCCTCGCGCAGCACGGCCTCCACCAAGGCCACCCCCGAGGCCGGCCAGGAGGCTATGGTCTCCAATCGCTCCATAAAGTATGCCTTGGGAAGAAGTCGGCGCCCATGGCGGCGGCGGGAAAGAAGTCGAAGAATTGCTGAGATACTCCTTGGTTCACCACTGCTAGGTACCTCTTCCTCCTCAGCTGCATATGCTTTTGATTATTTGGTTCCTTGCTTTATGTGGGATCTGATAACATTTTGTTTATATATTCGGTAGATGTACAAGCAGCAGAAGCAAACCTCCCCTCCACTCGTTGCTGCTGGTTCAGACTCGGGTTGTCGATGTAGATCGATCCAGTGCCCCCTCCTTAGTTATTTTATTTGGTGAGTGCGTGGATATGCTCGTGCCTTTGGTGAGCCACCGTTCTACTCCACCTTTTCTCTCGATATTGATTGCAATTCATGCATTGCTTTGTGCTCGATTGATGTGGAATGTGCTTAACTTTTCCGGTAGAAAGCTCAGTATGGCTATGTGTTGTTCAACACTGGCTCATGATAATGAATGGTTCCTGTTTAGGAACAAATTTATCACTCACTGTTTTTCCAGAGTGAGTTATAATCAATAATAATTGTTCCCTTTATGAGTGAGCTTATTGTACTTTTTTTTATTTGCATAATGGGGAGCTGATGAACCTGGGGTCCCGAGAGATATACCTCATCTTGACGGCGGACGGCGCCTTCCGCGAGGAGGACGACTCCAACTATTTTAGGTACATCATCGTGCTCGCTCGCACGCCACAGTCATAACTCTGCTCCGCCTCGAAGTCTCGCTGGGATTAATCGTGCTTGTCCTCTGAAGCGCATTATCTACATTCCTGTCCACGACGTGCACATCCCCAACCAGCAGAAAGACATGTTTGGATTCATCACCTTCGTCTACAAGAAGAAGGGCAAGGTCCCCGGCAAGTTCAGGCAAGCCCACGGCGATCTTTGCCTTTTGCTTCCGGCAGCAGTAACTAGCAGCAACATCCCCATGACCATTTACTTTTGTTGTTGCTTTGCAGGAAGCCGAAGGGCGAGAGGGTGGACTTCTCTAGCTCGGGGTCTCCCACAGGGCTGGACGCCAGGGACCCCTTCGATCTCCACCAGATTGGTTCGTCATTATTGCAACCTCATGTTCATTGTTTATATGCATGATGAGTGATTGTGTGGTGAGATTCTTGTGTTGGGCTGGGTTGGAATCCGTGTACTGAAGGAAATATGCCCTAGATGCAATAATAAAGTTATTATTTATTTGTGTGATCGTAGCAATAATAAACCACTGTGTTTCTCGAAGCTGTTCTTACCGTGATCGGAGATAAACTGGTCGACGCATATTTACATGTGCATGTCGCCAAGGACTTGTGGGAGGCGCTCGAATCTAAGTTCGGGGCCGCCGATGCAGGGAGCGAGATGTATATTATAGAGCAGTTCCACGATTACAAGATGGTTGAGAACCGTCCTGTCTTGGAGCAGGCTCATGAGATAATATGCATTGTTAAGGAGCTTGAGCTTCGAGTGCGAGTTACGGGCAAGTTTGTCGCGGGCTGCATAATCGCTAAGCTCCCCAATTCTGGAGGAACTTTGCCACCACTCAAACATCGAGGCGTGAATTCTCTGTGGAGGATGTCATTGGCCATATGAGTGTTGAGCAGAATTCGAGGGCAAAGGACTCGCACGGAAAAGGGGTCGAAGGGACTTCTGTCGCTAACTCGATCTGAAGTTTACTTCGGGAAGGATCGTGCAGCTGAAGAACGTGCAGCATGTCCCCGCCATCAAGAAGAACCTCGTTAGTGGCTCCCTCCTATGTAGAGAAGGGTTTAAGTTGGTTTTTGAGTCTAATAAATTAGTTGTTACGAAATATGGACTCTTTGTTGGAAAAGGTTTTGAGAGCGGAGGGATGTTCCGTCTTTCCCTCGCAGATTTTTGTAATAAAATCGTGAACCATATTCATTCGAATGTTAATGAATCTGAAGTTTGGCATTCACGTCTTTGTCACATTAGTTTCGGTGTTATGACGCGGCTAGCCAAGTTGGATTTAATCTCGAGTTTCACTTTAGCCAAAGGTTCTAAGTGCCTTTCATGTGTGCAAGCTAAGCAACCTCGCAAGCCTCATAAGGCCGCGGAGGAGAGACACCTAGCACCATTAGAACTCATACATTCTGATCTTTGTGAGATGAATGGTGTGTTGACTAAAGGTGGAAAGAGATACTTCATGACATTGATAGATGATTCCACTAGATATTGCTATGTTTATCTGTTAAATACTAAGGATGAGGCTCTACACTACTTTAAAATCTATAAGGCAGAAGTTGAGAATCAACTTGAAAAGAAAATTAAACGAGTCCGGTCAGGACCGTGGTGGAAGTACTTCTCGAGTGAGTTTGACTCATACATTGAACATGGCATTATTCACGAGAGGACGCCTCCCTATTCACCCCAGTCAAATGGGGTTGCCGAGCGGAAAAACCGTACTCTAACTGATTTGGTTAACGCCATGTTAGGTACATCGGGTTTATCCAAGGCATGGTGGGGGGAGGCTATATTGACGTCATGTCATGTCCTGAATAAAGTTCCGGCAAAGGATAATGAGATCACTCCCTATGAGAAATGGGCAAAGAGAAGGACGACACTCTCGTACTTGCGCACTTGGGGCTGTTTGGTGAAAGTCAACGTGCCGATCCCCAAAAAGCGTAAGCTTGGACCCAAGACTGTGGACTACGTTAATTTGGGCTACGCTAAGAACAACGTTGGCTATAGATTTCTAGTAGTGAAATCTGAGGTACCTGACCAGAAGGTCGGTACAATTATGGAGTCTAAGGATGCTACATTCTTCGAGGATATTTTTCCTATGAGAGATATGCAAAGCACTTCTAGACAGAAATGCGAGGAGACTCTGAACCTGCCATCCCTATGGAATATTATGAACAAACACATGATGAAAATCCCGAGGAGGATGGCGAGGAAACCCTTGGTAGGGGCAAGAGACAAAGGACTGCAAAGACCTTTGGTGATGATTTCTTCGTGTACCTCTGGATGATACTCCACTTCTATTTGAGCGTATGCCTCTCCGTGTGACTCTTTGGAAGGATGCGGTCCGTGGCGAGATGGATTCCATCATGGCTAACGGGACATGGGAGATCACCGACCGTCCCTATGGTTGCAAACCACCGGGATGTAAGTGGGTGTTCAAGAAAAAGCTTAGGCCGATGATACGATTGAAAAGTACAAGGCTAGGCTTGTGGCCAAGGGCTATGACCGAAAAGAAGAGGAAGATTTCTTGATACTTATTCACTGTGGCTAGATTGACCACCATTCGAGTATTACTCTCGTTGGCGGCTTCACATGGTCTTCTCGTCCATCAAATGGATGTCAAGGCGGCTTTTCCGAATGGAGAGCTAAATGAGGAAATCTACATGCAACAGCCGGATGGCTTTGTGATAGATGGTCGAGGAAAGAAAGGTGTGTAGGTTGCTGAAATCTTTATATGGCCCAAGCAAGCACCTAAGCAATGGCATGATAAGTTTAATACAACTCGACATCTGTTGGCCGTTGTTAATGAAGATGACAAATGTGTATACTATCGCCATGGTGGGGGCAAAGGAGTTATACTGTGCTTGTATGTTGATGACATACTGATATTCGGAACCAACCTCAAAGTCATTGAGGAGGTTAAGTCGTTTCTGTCTTAGAACTTTGAGATGAAGGATCTTGGTGTGGCTGATGTTATCTTGAACATCAAGCTCTTGAGAGATAATGAGGGTGGGATCACATACGCAATCCCATTATGTTGAGAAGGTGTTGAGTCGTTTTGGATATTTGGACTGCACACCATCTCAAACGCCATATGATCCTAGCGTGTTGATTCGAAAGTCCAAAGGCATGGCTAAAGATCAATTGAGATACTCTCAAATCATTGGTTCACTGATGTACCTAGCGAGCGCAACGAGGCCTGATATCGCGTTTGCTGTGAGCAAATTGAGCCGGTTTGTTTCCAAACCGGGTGATGTACATTGGCATGCTGTTGAAAGAGTTATGCGCTATCTGAAAGGTACTATGAATTATGGACTTCCCTATACCGGAGACCCGTCGGTACTTGAAGGGTATAGTGATGCGAATTGGATCTCTGATGCTGATGAGATGAAGGCCTGGCGGGTATATGTTTACTCTTGGAGGTGGCGCTGTTTCCTGGAAGTCTTGCAAGCAAACGATCTTAACGAGATCGACAATGGAAGCAGAATTAACAGCATTAGACACTTCTGGTGTTGAAGCAGGATGGCTTCGAGATCTTTTGATGGACTTGCCACTGGTTGATAAACCGGTTCCGGCTATCCTTATGAACTGTGATAATCAGACTGTCATCACCAAGGTGAAGAGTTCTAAGGACAACATGAAGTCCAACAAACACATAAGAATGAGATTAAAAGCTGTCAGAAATTTAAGAAACTCCGGAGTGATAGCGTTGGACTATGTCCATACGGCTAAGAATCTGGCGAGATCCCTTCTGAAAGGGCTATCACGTGTAGTGATAGATAGTGCATCGAGGGAGATGGGTATGAGACCCACATGAGTTACCATGGTGGTAACCCAACCTATGTGATCGGAGATCCCGTGAAGTAGGACCTGGGAAAACAAGCCAGTGGTGAACTGAGGAGAGTAAAATTACTAACCCACTCCGTTGGAGATGCAATACTCTCAGAAACTGTATGGAAGGATGACTACTGTCTTAATGTGTTCCAAGGCTTATATGTATAAGCAAGATGCTATCCTATAGAGCGATCTTTGGAGGAACACACCTATGTGATCCCGACTGCTAGTCACAGTCTATGAGATTGGGGTGATCTCTAGTAAACTCATGAATAGGCCAGGAGTGTGACTTATATGCTCCACCGAGGGGTCAGACCTTGACAGCCCAAGACTAGTAAGACATGTGGTGAAACTTCTTTCGCCTGGACTAACAATTCAAGGCATAGTCCATTGTTCAGTTGTGAAGGAGTGTAGCTACTTGCTCTAGGTGAAGCTCAACCTTAACAGGTCTTCACTGAAACACTAGTATATCAAAACAGTATTTGGAACAGAGGACACAATGGGCCCTCGAGATCTGGTGGGGGATTGCTGAAATCTGAGATGGGCTCTAGGCCCATATTGCAATTTCTGAAAAATCTCTAAGGGCCCATGTGGGTTATATGGCACTAGGTGTGGTGGGAAGTTTAGTCCCACCCCGGAAGTGGAAGGAGAGTTGGAGTGGTTTATAAGGGTTTCTCTTCTACATGCTATTGGAGCTTGAGAAGAGATGAGGCCCTCGCGCACTCCTTCTCCTCCGCTCGCCTCGCCACGCCACGCCACGCCTCGTCACGACGCGCCATGGGTTGCGGGATTGAGCCGAGC
>JAHHZJ010000550.1:0-61685 GCA_021437245.1 Aegilops speltoides | reverse complement strand
CAATACATCTTTAAAATCAGCATCATGCACATATTGATCTTTGATGGTCTCCAAACCAAATATTTTGAAGTCAAGTTGTGAAAGCATAGTATAGCGATTTAGACAATGCATCAAGAATAACATTTTCTTTACCCTTCCCGTGTTTAATGACATAAGGGAAAGTCTCAATCAATTCAACCCATTTAGCATGTCTACGATTCAGTTTAGCTTGACTTTTAATATGTTTCAAAGATTCATGATCGTAATGTATAACAAATTTTTTGGGCCATAAATAATGTTGCCATGTTTCTAAAGTCCTAACAAGAGCATATAATTCTTTATCATAAGTAGAGTAATTCAGACTAGGCCCACTCAATTTTTCGTAAAAGTATGCAACAGTTTTGCCATCTTGTAATAACACACCTCCTAATCCAATTCCACTAGCATCACATTCAAGCTCAAAAGTCTTATTAAAATCAAGAAGTTGGAGTAAAGGAGCATGTGTCAACTTATCTTTCAATACCATGAAGGCTTCTTCCCGTATGTACCCCAAACAAAAGGCACATCCTTCTTTGTAAGCTCATTGAGAGGTGCAGAATGGTGCTGAAATCTCTCACAAAACGCCTATAGAAACCAGCGAGGCCAAGGAAACTCCTCACTTGTGTGACCATTTTGGGCTGCGCCAACTCTCAATAGCTTCAATCTTGGCTTTATCAACTTCAATTCCTCGTGGAGTAACAACATAGCCAAGAAAAGATACTCGGTCGGTGCAAAAGGTGCACTTCCCAAGGTTACCAAACAAACGCATCACGAGAGCATTAAAAACAACACGAATGTTCCAAATGTTCTTCCAAAGATTTGCTATAAATCAAGATATCATCAAAATAGACTACCACAAATCGTCCAATGAAAGCACGAAACTTCGCTCATTAATCTCATGAAAGTACTAGGTGCATTAGTTAACCCAAAAGGCATGACTAACCACTCATATAATCCAAACTTAGTTTTAAATGCTGTTTTCCATTCATCTCCCAATTTCATACGAATTTGATGGTATCCACTACGCAAATCAACTTTGGAGAATATTGTAGAGCCACTCAATTCATCAAGCATATCATCTAGCCTAGGAATAGGGTGACGATAACGGATAGTAATATTATTAATGCCTCTACAATCAACACACATACGTGATGTACCATCCTTTTTCGCACTAAAATAATAGGAACAGACAAGGACTAAGGGATTCGCAGATATAACCTTTGTCGAGCAGTCTCGTGCATTTGACGATAATCTCCTTCGCTCCTCCGGATTGGTACGGATGGTGCACGGTTGGTAATGATGCACCGAATTAAGTCAATTTGATGCTCAATCCTCAATAGGTGGTAATCCCGGGCACGCCTTGTGGAAAGACGCCAATAACTCCCGCAAAATGTTAGTGACAATAGGGGCAAAGAGGAAGGCACGCCCTCGAATGAAAATAATGCCTCTTTGCACACAAAAGCATAGCAAACAGATTTGCTAAAATCTAGCTCATCAATATCGATTTAGTGGCAAGTAAACATGCACTTTTCAATTTAATTTCGTAAACAACACTAGATGGTTTACTATTAGGCTTCATATGTCGCTCAAATTCTTTTGCCACAATCTGATTTTCACTCTTATTTTCTCCTATTTTGCTTTATTAGCTCTATTAATATCATCTTTCATAATGGACTCAGGAGTCATAGGAAGCAAAGTAATATTTTTATCCTTATGAACAAGAGTATACCGATTGTTTCTACCATGGTGTATGTAATTTTTATCAAATTGCCATGGTCCACCAAGTAATAAGGAACATGTTTGCATAGGTACCACATCACAATCAACATAATCAGCATATGTAGAGATACTAAAATGCACACTAATAGTAATGTGTTACCTTAACCTTGCCGCTGTTGTTGAACCATTGGATGTAGTAAGGATGTGGATGTGGTCTTGTGGTGAGAGATAGCTTCTCCACCATCTCCATGCTAGCCAAGTTGTCGCAGCTCCTCCATCTATGATGACGCTAATAGAACGCTCTTCACAACTCCCTTTGTATGGAACAAATTATGCCTCTGATTTTGCTCACTTGTGTAACCTGACACTCAAAACACGTTGAGCAACTAAACATTCATACCGCCAAGATCTTCAAGAGCTATGTATTGTGTCTCATGATCGTAATCATCTCCACCGTGTTTCTCATGTGTAATAAGAGCCAAAGTCTCCTCATCATAGTCACTAGCGGACTCATATCCACCATCCTCGAGAGCAATCATCACACGCTGAGATTTGCATTCTCAAGAAAATGTCCTCTTCCTTACAACGACGACAAATAATATCACTTGTGTGCCTGCTGACGCCATGGAAGAAGAAGAACTCAGGCAGGCCCGCAGTGTGCTCTTGGCGATAGTGGTGGTTGTGCCCGCTTTCTTGTATCACGGTTGAGGTGGCACCTGAAGGAGGTGATGGCGCAAAGGAAGTAGATGATGCACGTGGTGTCCATGATGAAGGTCGACCAAGTAAAAGTTAGTGCGCCGCCAATGCCTCACCGATCCAAGACTTCACGCTCAGCTTTACAAGCAAGATGGAATAAACGAGTGATATTATTATAATCCTTATAGTCTAGAATGGTCTAAATCTCTATTTAATCCACCCGTAAAACGCAAGCATAGCTTCATTCTCCTCAACAATACCACATCTAATCAAGCCATTTGTAATTCCCGATAATATTCTTCACGAATTTTTTCTTGTCTTAAGCGCTGCAATTTTTGAAGTAATTCACGTTGATAGTATGGTGGAACCCAACGAGCACGCATAGCAGTTTTCAAAGCAGCCCAAGTAGTCGAACAGATATAATCTACAATGTTCGCACCACCAAACACATGCAAAGCTAGTGAAAGCACAAACAAAGAAGCAGAACACGACTCTCCTCGGATATTGTAAACATGTAAATCGTTGTTCAGCTTTCTAACTCCCAAGTAAGATATATATCGTGAACATATCTACCCTCAAATGGTGGAATATTCAATTTCATTTTAGGGAGATGGTCATGATCTCGCACTGAGGGGAGCCCTAATATTACCATTATTTGCATGTGGACGACCGTGGTTGTGGTGCCGGTGGTTGCACGAGTTCGATGTTGATCAACCTCATCCTCATAATCGCCCACATACTCATCATCCTCCCTGCACCACCAGCAGCAGAGAGTGGAGCCAAAGAAGCACCAACAGCAGAGCAGCTGCACCAGAATTTTGCCTCGCTCAATAGGAACACGCCGAGCTGGCCCATACCGATTTGAAGGGGCGAAGTTGTCGCGCAGAGGTGCGATAGGTGCAGCCAAGGTGGTTGTGGAAAACGCTACGAGCAATTCATCAAACTTGCTATCAAGCTTTGTTTCAAACGCCTTCTCAATGCCATCTATCTTCTCCATGGCCTCAACAAATCTGTTTAGCACATCTTGCACCTGTCCAATCATCATTTGTCAAACTTATCATGTAGCTGTTTGTTCGTCGATTCTCCCAATCAGCCTCATCGCTTGTGATCCTCGCCATGGTTAGTAGCAATAGAAACACACAAGAATATGATCCTACTGCACTACTAGGAAGTGGTGGTGGTGGTGTGGTGGACAACACAACCGCAAGCAAATCTCAAATTCTACCATTTACCCAAAGAAGAAAGCGGTGATCGGCAACCGTCAGAGTCAAAACTCTCAAAGCTTGATATAGCGACATTACTGGAGAATCAAACGCACGACGAGATGTATGTGGAGCAGGAAGGCTTATAATACGGTAGCAAAAGGTCAAGAATAATCAATTCAGAGATGCAAAGTTGAATAAACGCCAACGACGGTAGATCAGGTTGGGTCCTAGGCTAGACCGTGCTAGAGACGCGAGCCTAGAACACTAACAAAATCACGGGCGCTGCACGTAAACAAGGGAGGAGCACACTCTGAATTTTTTTTTTTTTTTTTTTCCTTTTTTTGCACTTTTTTTCCTCTTTTTTTTTTTGTTCCGCAACAATTTTTTTTCAAAAGTCTACAAATGGTCTAAAACCGCTTAGCCGTAATTTTCCTGACTTAGTTTTTTTTTGAAACCGAACTATTTTTCTTCCGGATGGCTTGAAGTTGGGGAGTCCTTCGTCACGACTCGAGTATCGCGTGATCCGGAAATCGAGAACAATGCAACAATTATCGACTCGGACTAGGATTGGTGGCGAGATGAATCTGTGGAACTCTTGATCGGTGGCGAGATGAGTCCGTGGAACCTTGACCGATGGCGGAGATGAATCTGTGGAACTCGGATCGTGGCGGATATATGTTGCGTGGACTCGATGGGCGGATGGCGGCGATATGTGGTGGCGATATGGATTCGGATTGGCGGTGAATATGTGGTGGTGGTATATGGCAGCGGCGACGGACAACTCGTGAATGTAACTCAAACTCTAAAAGACTAGACGCTAAGACCAAAGAACTTGACACGACGATGCAACCGCAAATTCAACAAAGCAAATACGTAAAAGATTATGCAAAGGCTCGATTGGTTCGGACGATGAACTAACCCTAATTTTTTTGGCTTTTTCGTGGACTATAGGTATGAAGAATGACTCGATCTAAACTACTTAAAATCAGAAATCTCACCGAGCAACCCGGAACTGATACCACTTGATAGAGGCAAAGGTGTCCCGCCTTCGATGAGATGGTGGATGTCGCTTGGTGGAAGTCGACTTTGACGATCCGACTACGAACGGCGAGGACGCCGCCTTTAGCAATCGCTAAACCAACTCCGAGAGGTTATTGACCACGCCGAGCACGATCAACTCGACCACGAGGGTCTGCTTCTCGCGAGCAAACGAAGAACAAGCAAGAAACTGAGATTGCAATCTAGATATTATAATATAAGATGAAAGCTTTATTGATCAAGGTGGGGTTCTGTGACGCTTTGTCCGTCGTGAACACAAACGGCACGCGGGTTGCAGCTATGGCGAACTTTAATCTAAACAAAACCCCCAACTAAACGGTGTCCTAAGGGCTGTATATATGGAGGAAGAGGGGTGAATTTCGTGGCCCTTGGTGGAGGGGTCCAAACTAACCCTATCTCTTGTTTCCCACACATACACTCTAAAAATAGCCTATACTAATGTATTTCGAAATTACATGGGCCTAGCTCAATAATAAGGTGACACAAAGACCTAGAATAGCTTCCGGACGAACTTTATGAAGTGGCATCTTGTATATTTCTGTCCAAGGCTTCATGCACTCATTATGGTGGCTTCAAAGTCCCGAAATCATCACTTGTAACTCCATTCTGTCCTCTTGCGCATGCCATCATCTCCATGCTTGTTCTTGCTCCAATGTTCATCCTTCTCCAAGCTAGGCCCTTCATTTGTAAGCAAAACAAATGTATCCAATTTAGGCAAAGATCATATTCTCATGAACATTAGAATCATTACCAAGAAACGAAAGTACCGTAATTTAGTTGGCGGCGCGAGCTCTAGTAATTGGTCCAAGATGTATAGCAATAGGGCTGTGGGTGTAACAATGGTATTGATGTCCTCATCAATTTCCAAGGGACCTATGTCCAGCCTTCGGACGCAGATGGTCTAAGTCACATAACCCAACAACCTGGACAATGCCCTGTAAGCTTTGGAACCGATTTCACTAAGAAGAACCAAATCGCGATCGTCGACATCGGCCTTTAGCAGCTTTCAAACACAAGAGTTCAGATTTAATGGTCGCTGTACACCTAGGCCAGAGAAGCCAAGGACAATGGCAGCCCTAACTACACTCATGACCCGCTTATGCTGGAGAGGACATGGTTGGGCCAGAGCAGCACCAGCGATCCCGAACATCCAAGTCGTGGACGACAATGGAAAGCCACGACACAATAAAAACAAACGTCGGAACAACGGAGAAAGCCTGGACAATACAACGGTAAACGCCGGATTCAGAGGCTCTAGACCCGGTCAACGGAAAAAGTCACTCAAAGGCAGCAGAGGTGGTCCATCTAGCCTAGATAAAATTCTTGAAAGGTCCTGCCAGATTCACGGCACCCCAGACAAACCAGCCAATCATACCAACAGAGAATGTTGGGTCTTCAAGCAAGCTGGCAAGCTCAACGCCGAACACAAGGGGAAGGGACCGCAAAGCAAAGACGAGGACGAATCTCGCCAACCGAATGTGGGGGGACAAAAGAAATTTCCACCGGAGGTCAAAACAGTGAACATGATTTATGTCACTCATGTCCCAAAGAGGGAGCGCAAATGCGCACTCCGAGACGCGTATGCTATAGAGCCTGCCGCCTCAAATTTAACCTGTGGTCGGCCTGCTCGATCACCTTCGATCACAGGATCATCCGACTAGTATCCGCTATGGGGGCTCGCCGCCTTAGTGCTTGACCCAATAATCGCGGATACCACTCACCCGAAGTCCTCATGGACGGCGCATAATAGTCTCAATTCGATATATCAGACATCGTCTGTAAGATGGGGATAGACCCATCAAGAATCAAGCAAAGGAGTAATACCAGCGAGAGGCACGCTGTACAGCACCCTAACACCGACGCCATCTTCGCTCTCCCAACAACTTCGTGTTTAGAAGCTAATCTTCAACATTGCTCCATTCCGAAGTGGCTATCACGCACTACTCGGACAAACGGCCTTCACCCATTTCAATGCAGTCCCGCACTACGCTTATCTTAAGCTCAAGATGCCTGGGCCGCGTGGCGTTATCACGATGAGCGGAAGTACAGAGCGCTCTCTTCGTACAGAAGAATACGCGGTGGCCCTAGTAGCCGAAGCTCGAAGCAGCCTTTTTAAGCCGAACAACTCATCGGTCCTCAAGACAACAGACACAACTAAACGTGTTCGGTGCACACCTACATGTCAAAGCTCAGATAAACCTGTGCTTGTTTAGCAGCCCTGCCCCTACAGATCGCCCCATAAGAAGACTGTACATATTTTCCCATATACATAAATATACACTCATAATTCCTTGGTAGCGCTTAGGGCAATCTGACGTAAGAAGTCTATAGTTCGGCTTGACCCTATTCGACTCGTGAAGCTATAGTTCACGGTTCATCAAAACCAATAAATTGTACCCGCGGCCGTACTAGATCCTTTCACCTAGTTCTTTCCTTTTTGCAGATAGGCCATCATGATATACCCTTCAAGGACATTGCACAACGGAGACAAAGGCGCAGACGTGCAACAGGGCCCCGTCTCAAGGTTTCTGTTTAGATTAAGACCCAGTGTAAACCTTTTTTCTTATAATTATCTCTTGTTGTTTCATACCTCCCCGCATATAAAACGCCCAGAAAGTATATCGGCAGAGATCATGAACTTACAATTCATTATACTAAAATGAATGTTATAGAAGCAGCCAGCCAGTGCTTTTGAGAACTATATTTCACCACAGTGCTCTCCTCATGCCGGGTCGAGCACGTGCCTTGAATTCGTGGTTCATTACCAGGGCTGTACTCAGCCCGATATATCGAAAAGTCCAATACCTTCGGAGTGTTCGCCGTCGCAAGTTTTGGCATTATATGCATTAGTTCAATCATGTCTTGGGTCAATAGTTTGGTTTGCCCTTTGTGTGCTTGCTACCTTACGCCCGCTCTATCGCTAAGGCGGCCAAGGGAGAACTACTCGTGATTGTGACCTGGTTCAACCGGACGAGCACCTCAAGAGAGAAAGCGGAAAACCGATCGTCATGATAAGGCGAGAGCTGGTCAACCACTGATGACTCAATGAATCTTTGCGATTCCTCCGATTAACCAAGGACCGTTTCTGGTCATGTATGTAAATGCACCATATTCGGATAAACGCGACATACCAGGGCTATATAGTAGCCCCACCACCAAACTCCTATGGCTAAGGAAAGTGTTAAAGCTCTATAGTCCGGCTGCTTAGTTCGCCACACTAACACCTCCTTAATGGACCAAGACATTGGGTCAAGTGTGATCGAAAGTGTTTTTCAAACACCCCGCTATACGCGAGGGGCCAGTTTACGAACGCAAACTTTCAAGTTATATACACATATACATAAACGGCCGCACAGAGGCACTAAATTACTTTACGCAAAAGTATAAACACAACCTTCATCATCACAAGCATTGTTTTTACAATTCGGATACACGCCATCAACATAACGCTTATTGAGCACCGACTTCTATCAAGCGGCACCTCTAATACTTCTTCAAAATATTGATCCGTGTGTCCCGACTTCGGTGGACCCCCGCCGCAATATCGCGGCCTTCATCTTCGCCCAATACGCCTTCACACGGCAAGAGCCATCCGCAGCACCTTCTATGCATCGCCGACCGCTTGACAACGCTAATATGCGGCACCGCACAAACAAGTTACCGTGACTAACCCAACATAACTATTCACGCTGGTCCCCTGTGCCACAACCGTCCACGACAACCTTCATGGCAAGTCCGGATATCCTGTGGAGCTCGCCCATTCGCCATCTCTCATTCAACAAAGAAGTGGACGCCACATGCTAAATCACGACCCAAAAGCCGCTCCACTTCATGGCCTTCTGGGCTCGAAAACTGCTACGCCGTAAGCGCCGACAAGTCCAAATATGCATCCGGAGAACTCCACATTTGATCAAGCAGGCATACTTTGATCACGAACTTAGTTCATAACAAAGGGCTTCCCACCAAGCGTCCCCCCAAATTGCCGGATTTCTCCCATGCCGCCTCGCCTCTCTACCGGTTTTTTGTTGTTTGTAAGGCCTTCTCAAGGTCACCGCTTTTGATCTCTCTTCTTGAGAAGTGCATATTGGCCAGCAAGATCCTCAAATTCAAGCGCCATGTCGATATTTTCTCCTTACTCGTGCAATGAGCAGATGTGTTTGGCTTTAATTCACCAAATGCCTTCTCGGCAACCTGCATTGCTTATCCCGGCTTGTTCTTGGCCCGCAAGCTCAAATTCAAGGGTCTCCACGGCGGCAACACCATCTCGCAATAAACATACTATAAATTCCAAAGATCATGCTCCTATTTATATTCACCGACCGCCAAAAGACATACCTTGTGCCTCGCTGCCGCTTTGTTCACGAGCGTGATGTCATAATCCGCCACGCCAAGTTGCCGCCTTCAAGAAATTGGGCAGCCCGAGCATTGGTCGTATGGCACCGCCAGTACAAATTAGCAAAATTATTACTGGCATATTGATCCTCCGATCATCCCATTCGCAGGACAACCAGAGTCTCAGGGCTACTATCTATACACAAAGGCACATTGCATTTACTTGTACAAAACAAGAGGTTACATTACGCACTCAAAGCCTCTTAGCAGTGCTCAGAAGGTTTCATTCAATCCGCTTTTGACGAAAATTTTCAATCACCGCACTCCATCAAGGTACGATGTTTCTCCGAGATAGGTGCTTGTCAGAAGACCCGCCCATATGTCCGGCCAGATATCTGATGGTCCGGACTTTTGTTGTTGGTCTTTTAGGAGCCAAACACCGGACTCCTCAAGCGTCAAGAGTCATCTTCGCCAGCGCCTTCAAGGGTCGGGAGATCCTCGTGACGACACTCGGGTCAGTCCGCCTTATGGGGCAGGGAAGTATGGGCGGCGTTGCTTTCCATCATCTCCAAGAAGATCCTCAAGATGAAGATTGTCAAGGAGGCTATAGGCCGAATCGCAAAACATGCGCTTTCAAAACGCTACCTCACAAATGAGAAAAGAACGGGTATGCTTATTAAACACCTTGTTCACTTACGGTTCGGCTAAAGGCTGGCCCTCAGGGCACTCAGGCGGCAATACCGCCCCCCGATTTCGGGCCCCTTGATAGGAATTTCTTCCTCGCTGAAGCCTCGCCCCAAGTCTTGGAGCGCTCTTTTCTTCCCGTGGGGAAGGGAATGTCGATTCTCCTCCCTGCTCACCTCCGCATGGGAGTTCCGACTTCCTGATACAAGGTGATGCACCTCCAAAGATGAAGGCCGCTGGGCCTCTCAACTCCTCTCCTTTCCTTCCTCAACGACACTTGATATGGTGCCAGAGCCAGATCTTGGTTAACACCGGGTCCACTGAGTTTTAGGAAGAGGGCCAACACCTAATCCTTCCGCCTTCTTCGCCCAGCCCTTGTAGAGTATGGTTTTCAGCTTTTGTTATGAGAAACCTAAAACTAAAAACATGTTCGAAATAGAGTACTTACTAGGAATCCGGATGGTTGCAATGAGGCTCAAGGCCTCTCTGTGGTGACCGGACACCTTTTGTGATCTCAAGACTAATTGATACATCCTTCGAAGCCAGCCAAAGAAGCGCCGAATGGTTCACGGTCCTTCCGGATTGAATTCCCACATACGGAGAGGTCGGTGCTGGCATGGCAAGATCCGACGGACTAACATAACTTGAGTTACCTTGACAAGATTGATGTCCTTCTTAATAAGGTCTCGAATGCGGCTTTGCAGTACTTGAACTTCATCTGGCAACCCCCAATCCAGCCCCTTGTTAATCCATGATGTAAGATGCCAGAGGGCCGGATCGGAAGGTGGGTGAAGCCACCCACTTGGTACCACGGGCTCAGGATATAAAACCACCCCGCCGCCATAATCCGAAGTTATGTGAAGGAACCTTTCGCTGCATTTGCCGGCCTATTTGCCTATCGAGCACCTCCGCACTGCTGGTCTCCTGCCTATTATCCTCGGCCTTACATCGAAGGTCTTGAGCCATGTCAAGTGTGGAGAGATACAGAGGAACGCCACATACGATGATGAATGATGAGATGTGAAGGAGGGAGTCCGGAGTTAGAACATGGAAATCTAGTCCGTGACTAAAACATGAGCCTCGAACTAAAGAATTGAGGGAGAAACCTAGCCTCAAGGAAGCGAGGATAAATACAACCTCTCATTAGGCCTAGGGTAGGGATAACCTGCCCTTGTGCAGAAGCCCGTGAAGGATTTCCGCGTCGTACCTCGCCTCCTCGAAGCTTCGGATATCCTCCTCGTGACAGAGGAAGCCCCCACCGCCGGGAGAGCTGGATCCGACATGGCTCGAGGATCAAGCGATCGTTGCTTCGTGTTGGAACTCGAGGTGGGAGGAGGAGGGAGAAGCGGAGGTTAAAAGGCAGGTCTCGCCTCCTTATAAATATGACGAATATCAAACGCCCCTACGCCGCCTTAAACATGCCTATCCCCAAGGAATCATGCCAACGGACGGTTGGGTTACCCACGCCTGCTGTTGATGAGAATCCTGAATAAGAGGGCACGATCTCCGCTCGACAAGACGAGCTAATAAAACCACTCGCTGCGCGGAGCAAGCAGCCGTAAAAATGATTCAAATAATGCCCGGATTATGACGAATGTCGCATCACAAAGTTGTTAGCAGATTGGTCCCGTGAGAACATTATGCTTCCACGGTGGTATATGGAATTTGTTTTGCGTAGCTGACACAATTCTCATGTTCAAGATCAACATTGAATAATCGGAGAAGGAACCCGCCTTGCAATGTCAAGACAACCGCCACGACTCATTGTCATTGAAGCCCGGTTCGTGGGCTACTAAGGAGTCCTCGATTAAGGGTCCCTTGACAGCCGGACCATATGCGTAATGCTCTGACTGTTGGACTATGAAGATACAAGATAGAAGACTTCATCCCATGTCCGGATGGGACTCTACTTTATGCGGAAGGCATGCTTGGTGGTTAAGATATGAAGATTCCTTTCTCTCAGAATCGACGCCTGTAATCCCTAGCCCTCCTGTCTATATAAACCGGAGGGTTTAGTCCAGAGGACAACAACAATCACAACCATAGGCTAGCTTCTAGGATTTAGCCTCTACGATCTCGTGGTAGATCAACTTTGTAATACTCATATCATCAAGATTAATCAAGGTGAAGTTGGGTATTACCTCCACGAGAGGGCCTCAACTCGGTAAACATTGTGTCCCCCGCCTCCTATTACCATTAGCCTTAGACGCACAGCTCAGACCCCTACCCGAGATCCACCGATTTTGACACCGATAAAGACCTCAAGGAATACCCGACCAGCCTCCCGTGATGGTGGCACCACGCCTCTGAGCCCCCGGTGCTTACCTTGCCGCCACTCCCTACTCGCCAACAAGCCTTGGTGGCGGTTTGGGAGGAGCGCCAGTTAAGACCAAGGCCCCGACTAGCTACGACTCACTGGGCAGCACAAGACCACGGCAACAAAGAAGCAGGACCAAGCTCAAGAGGAAGACGCCTCGGGTCAAGAGGCCGCACCAGCAACCAGCGCTGGGGGCTCCATCGCCAGAAGCGCCAACCTCCGAAGACACAGCCACGTTAGCACACCCACCTCATCGAGCATCCGTTGACTTCATCAAGACGGTGTTATGGGATGCAAGGGTGCGGTACCCCATGCCTCGTAAGCTTTATCAAGGCCTTGGTGGCCTCGCCAGAAGCTGCAACACTACTTTCAAGGTCACCCCATCAAGGTCGCCTGGCTACCCATTGAAAGGGTACTCAGAGCCCCAACTCAGCTAGGAGGGTCGCCGAATGGAACATCGAGTCACAGCGCTTCAGCTTGGAGTTCAAGACAACCAGGTCATCAAGGGAGCCGACTTGGTGATTTCGTGGCTGAATAGATGGAAGCACTAGGGCTCAAGACGGCGAGGATCGGTCTCTCCCTAGGAAGTGAGGCACCGGATGGTTGGGTCATGTACTTCGATGGTGCTGCTCGCAAGGCAGGCACGGGCTGGTGCAAAGGCTTATATCCCCACTCAGACAAGCTCTACTATGCCGACAGCCTGCTTCAAAGCAGGCGAGAAGGTCTCCAACAACATAGCAGAATATGAGGGCCTCATAGCAGGCCCGAAGCTGCAACAAAGACTGGGAGTGAAGCGCCTGCCATCAAGGGCGATTCACAACTCCTCAACTTCTCCAACAAGGTGTATGAGCCAAGGATGAGCACATGGAAGCATATCTTATGGAAGCACGCAAGATGGAGAAGCAGCCTGGGGGCTGAGTTGCAACAGCTCTCAAGGCACCAACCAAGAGGTTGATGACATCGCCAGAGGGCGCCCAAACGGCTGCCTCAGAGCCTCAAGCGCTGAGGAGGGACTCTTCAAGTCGCTTGGCGGCACCATCACTTTCAGCACGGCACAGCCTCGAAGAACTCCTCACCACTCTACCACAGAGCCCCTGCCAGGGTCTCACTCGAGCACGCCGCTTGGCGCTGAGCCTCGTGGAGCGAGGCCGACCAAGGAATTCAAGGAATACGTGACGCAGGGACGCTGCCGTAAAAAGAGGAGGACGTGGAACGCGGTCTTCAAGTGCCACGCCCATCGTGATCCAAGGTGGTGAGTTATACCGAAGCGCCAAATGATGTTTCCCTATGTTGCATCTCCAGTGAACAGGGAAGGAGCCGCGGTCGACATACACGGTGGAGATTATGACACCACTGTCCGTCACGACCTCGCCAAGAAGGCATTTCAAGTTGGTTCTAGTGGCCTACGGCACTCAACGACACGACCGAGCTGGTGAGGTCCTGTGAAGCCTGCCAATTCCACCCCAAGCAGATCCATCAGCCAGTGTAGGCCTGCAGACCATCCCGCTCTCGTGGCCGTTCGCGGTCTAGGGGCTGGATATCTTGGGCCCATTCCCTCGAGCGTCTGGGGGCTACCGCTACCTCTACGTCGGCATCGACAAGTTCACCAAGTGGGTGGAGGTGGAAGCCGTAAGCACCATCCCAGCCAGGTCTGCGATCAAGTTCATCAAGGGCCTTGTGAGCCAGTTTGGGGTCCCTAACCACATCACCACCGACAACGGTTCGAAGTTCACCAGCAATCTCTTCAAAACATATTGCGCTAACCTTGGAACGCAGATCTGCTACGCTTCGGTGGTGCACCCCCGGAGCAACGGCCAGGCCAAACGAGCCAATGCGGAGGTCCTGAGAGGCCTCAAGACCAGAACCTTCAAGAAGAAGCTGGAGGCCTGCGGCAGGGGCTGGCACGATGAGCTCCAGTCCCTACTGTGGTCCATCCGCACTACCGCCACCATGCCAACGGGCGAGACCTCGTTCTTCCTTGTCTATGGAGCAGGGGTAGTTCTCCCTCACGAGGTCAGGCATCGCTCCGCGCGGGTCCTGGCATTTGATGAGGCGCAGCAGGACGCCATGCGGGGGATGGACCTCATGTCAGAGGAATGTTGCCGTGAAGCCGCCACGCGCATAAGATACCAGAGGGCGCCAAGCAAGATCACTGCCGCAAAGATCCGCCCCCAGACGCCGAGGTAGGTGACCTCGCATTAAGGCGGGTGCTCTCAGTGAAGGGCTGCATAAGCCACCCATGTGGGAGGGCCCGCTCAAGTCGCCCATGTCTCCTGTGTCCGCATCGCGGCTCGAGACTCGTGATGGGGTACCCATCCCAACGCCTGAACATCCAAAGACTCCGAAGTTCTACTTGAAGAAAGGCCCGTGCTCGTGAAGAAGGCCCAAGGCTCGTGAAGCTCGCCGCTCAAGAAAGGCCCGCCTCGTGAAGAAGGCCCAAGGCTCGTGAAGCTCGCCGCCTGTGACACTCTCATGTAACAATGAGTGGGGCTGACACGCCTCGAGTCTCAGGAGGCCGCCTTGGGCCTCGGGGCTCCTCCCACGCCCAAGGCAGCACTTAGCCTGCTACCGGTGAGAAGGCGCCAAGACTAGACTAGGTGTCTGACGCGCTTTTCATTTGCTTTTTACAATTGGCTCGCTCTTCCTTGTTTGAACTTTGATTGAAGTTGCTTCTGATGTTATTTGTCAGTCCTGTTCAACCGCTTCCTGCCTCAGTTTTCTTTCTTCAACTCTTTGTCTGATTTTCTCTCTCTCGCAAGCTGTGATATCCTGGCTTATTAGGGATGATAGACTACTCATATCAATAAGGAATTCCTTCTTTTCCGGGAGCCCATTCGGAAAGAACTCCAAAGTTAAGCGTGCTCACTTGGAGTAGTTTCAGATGGGTGACCGACCGAAGTTGCTCCTGCAAGCATGAGTGAGGACAAAGTGCACGTAAAAGACTAGTATTGATCTGGGGGCCACCTAGATCCCGCCAGAGTAACGACCACCGGCGGTGTGTCCGGGCGCTATAAGTTGGTATCAGAGCCGACCGCGCATACACGGATGGTTGCGACAGTGCACGGTCATGTTGTTCATGACGCTTGTGACCCGTCAGGAGACACGGCATGGCACATGTACCGGACCGATGCACAGACGGTTGTGCCAAGAGGGAACGTTTCGTGTATTCGACGAGGACGCCGGTTCCTCCGAGTGTGGGTGTATGTGATATCCTCGCTTATTAGGGATGATAGACTACTCATATCAATAAGGAATTCTTCTTTTCCGGAGCCCATTCGAAAGAACTCCAAAGTTGCGCGCTCACTTTGGAGTAGTTTCAGATGGGTGACCGACCGAAGTTGCTCCTGCGCGCATGAGTGAGGACAAAGTGCAGAAAAGACTAGTATTGATCTGTGGGGCCACTAGATCCCGCCAGAGTAACGACCACCGCGGGTGTGTCCGGCGTACATATAAGCCTCGCGAGGGGCTGTACGGTGCCCTCGCGAGCCTTTTTTCTTCTCGATTACGAGGCCTTCTCGCTCGAAGTTCACAGCTGAGCACCCTCTCACCCATGCCCCTGCACCGCGAACACGAATCGCCGGCCACGGCCGCCAAATTTTTATGCACTGTGGTCCGTAAAATGATAGTCTCTCAATGAGTTTTTGCAGTTTTAAGGTGCACGACGAGGCTCAAACAGCACTCGCGAGGCGTAAACCACTTCAAACATACCAAGTTGTCATTCCTACGCTACGCCAACATACAACAATGACGCCATGACACAAAGACAAGAATAATAGATGCAGCATGTTAACTAGGAAACCATAGTTTGTCAGACGCCTCATCGGGCCCCATACTTCTCTCGATGCGTGAAAGAAGGAAAATAAAACAAAAGCAGCACACGCCTTTGCAGTAGTCATGAGGAGGATCCACGACATCCTCTTAAGTCAGCTAAATTTCCGCCAAGGCTTCACCGGCGCCGGCGACGGGACTGGGCCGCCTTCGAGGCGGGCACGACAGCGTGGCGGTTGATCGTAGCCACCGCTAGAAGAGCTGCCACCGGAGGAAGAGCCGCCGTAGCTTGACGAGTCGAGGCCGCCGCTGGGAGCAAGTCCGCTTTCACCGCCACGAAGCGCTTAAGGCCGAGCACTCACATCGCTGCTGTCTTCAGATAACACCCAACGCGCGCCATCTTCTCCAAACACCTCACATAGTGGGTCGCTACGCCATCATACTTGAAGTGGAGGGTGCACCGCCTGCCTGCATCACAGCCAAGACGGGCGAACGCCGCCAGCCTCGGCCGTGGTGTGTTTGCAGGAGACGGAGACCTCCACCGTGACTCCAGAGGCCCAACAGCAGCAGCTCAGTCCGCCCGCAACTGAGCCCGCCAGAGGATCGAAAGTATGTCTAGAGGGGGGTGATTAGACTATCGACAATATAAAAGTTCAGCCTTTTGATTAAGACAAGTTTTGGCAGATTTCAAGATGATCAAGTCAAGTATCACCCTACACATGCAATTCTAGAGTATTGGCAGGAAAGTAAATTGCACATGTAGTAAAGAGAGGTGGAGAAGAGCAAACGCAATTTGGAGACACGGAGATTTTTTCTCATGGTTCCGATAGGTGGTGCTATCGCCAATCCACGCTGATGGAGACTTCAACCCACGGAGGGTAACGGCCATGAGAGTCCACGGAGGGCTCCACCCACGAAGGGTCCACGAAGAAGCAACCTTGTCTATGCCATCATGGCATACGCCCATGGAGGACTAGCCTTACTCGGGTAGATCTTCACGAAGCAGGCGATCTCCTTGCCCTTACAAACTTCTTGGTTCAACTCCACATCTTGACGGAGGCTCCCAAGCCACACCTAACTAATCTAGGAGGCACCACCTCCAAAAGGTAATAGATGGTGTTGGTGATGATGAACTCCTTGCTCTTGTGCTTCAAATGATAATCTCCCCAACACTCAACTCTCCTCACCGATTTGGCTGTGGTGGAAGAAAGGATTGAGTGGAAAGCAACTTGGGAAGGCTAGAAATCAAGTTTCATATGGTGGGAGTGGAGCAACTTGATCTCAACACAAGGGTAGGTAGTTTTCTTCGTAAATGTAAGGTAGGAGTGGTAGTTCTTTTCGATGGCTCTTCCATGAATGAAGAGGGGGTGGAGGGTATTTATAGCCTCCACACAAAATCCAACTGCTATACACATTTGACCCATCTCGTCGCACCGAAGTTGACAACTCGTGAGACCGAAGTTCAAATCTTAGAACGTTGGGATTTTCGTGGGACCGAAAATACAATCTCGGTGAGTCCGATTCTTCCAAAGACTAGGGTTTGCCAATCTCGGGGACCGATTTTATCATCTCGGTGACACCGATTTGATGATGTATGTTACGTGCTTGGCAACACTAGTTTCGTGAGACCGAGTTTGGAATCGAAAATCCAAATTTCTAGGGTTTGGGTATATGGCTGAGGTGGTTCATCTTGCAGTGACTGAAGTTTATGGAATCGGTGAGACCGAGATTACTTATGAGTGTATGTTGGAATGAAAGATTGTCGATAGTTTGGGAGATAGATCACTAAGCACTTTGAGCAACCAGATCATTATCATAACCTCATCCCCTTTAATAGTATTGGCTTTCCTATAGACTCAATGTGATCTTGGATCACTAAACCAAAAATGGAGTCTTGAGCTTTTGCCAATGCTTTCCTTAGCATTTTGAGGGGTCCACTTCTTCACCATTGCCATACCCATATCATGAACTTTCTCAAATGTTCTCAAGAAACTATTAGTTCAATGATATATATGTTGTTATTAATTACCAAAACCACCCGGGATTAGTTGCACTTTCAATCTCCCCCTTTTTGGTAATTGATGACAACATATAGATCAAAGCTTCGACAAATGATATAATCAATGAATAATATCGTCGCTTTGAGACGTATGTGATAAGCAAGAGCTCCCCTAAATTTGTGCATTATTTAAGATTTATGCTTGAATGCAAATGCACAATCGACAGGATCGTGGGTCACTCTTCCATGTCACATACATCTTGGTGGAGCGCACAAAATGATAAGAATGAATAGCATGCACCCAATCACCAAGACATGAGTAAATGATCATACAAGATATGAATAGCATATGATAAGCATTAAGCACACATTAAGGCATAGTATGATCAAGCACTCATCAAAGTAGAGCAAACGAGTACCAAACACACTAATGTCTCAAAAACTCAAAAGTATCTCAAAAGACCGCAAACTAAACGAAGAGCAAAAGCGAGCACTCTCTCTCGAAGTCCTATGATCTATACACTTTCCCCTTTGGCAACAAGTTACCAAAAAGTTCGAAGGTATAGAGCTAAACGCCACTAGGGACTCACCGGGCGGCTCCCGTCTCGGGTTGATGGAGTTGAGATAGTCAGATCCGCAAAGGCTTCAAATGATGTCCGTGGAGCCGAGCCGAACCGATGGAGCTGTGGAGGTGCCGAGGTCAGTAGTCCCGTGTCTCACATCGAATAGCAGCCGATCTGGTCTTGTGGGAACCGGAGCAGTCTGTTCATAATCATCCGGACTAGGTCATCCTGCATCTCACGCATGAGCTCTTCCTTCTCCTTCTTGGCTTCCTCGATATCCGCCTCAAGCTTGTTGATAGTGACTTGCACTTCACCACCTTGACATCCAGAGCATGGAACTTGTCTTCAACTATCCTCTCAAGACTCTCCCGAGATCGCATAATGTCGCCAGCGTTGTTCAATCCTCCGGTAGCTTCAAGGAGCTGCTTCCAACACTCTTGGTTTAGCTGTCCGCTGCCGCTTCCTTCTCAGCTTTTGCTTGTTTGGCAGCTTCAGACTTTGCTTGACCTTCAACAGACGTGGATCATCCTCACCATCACAACTTCATTGTCCTCATGCTCAGCCGCAGTGGCAAGTGTGGTCGCTCCAACAAGTAGGTGCCCGTACAAACTTGGCATTGATAAGCATCCAATGTGCGGGCAAATCCACATGACCTCTTCTCGTCTCGGCCGCATTCTCTTGATGGTCTCAACTATCGTGTCCATCACCTTGAAAGGTGCCTTCGATCAAGTATATGCAGCATGTTGATAGAATAGCCTCTTATCATGCGATGATCTCCAGACTTGGGCATCAAGGTATGCCTCGTAATTGTGTTCGTGGTAGGAGACCTGCCTCGAGATGATACATCGAGCCGAGGATCTCTACATCCTTAGTCGGTACCTCATTGTACATATTTTTCATAGACTCATGGTTCTTCTTGGGAATACCATAGACATCAACATCATCTTCTCTCTCAAGACTGGAGCATTCAGCAAGGTTGCCCATTCTTCAACAGTTGAAGAGAATCTCCACCTTCACCATCCACACAATCCGCCATCCGATAGAAATGAGTCAGGCATAGAATTGCATGATCATCTCATCATTCCAATCACAACTTCGACCAACGAAATCAGAACACCACATGCAAGAAAGCTCTCATGCACATGTGGAAAGTAGTCTCTGTGTTTTCACTATCAATATACGCCTAACAACATAGCGAGTGTCTGCAATAATGGGCTTTTGTCCATAAGCACACCTCATAGAAATCTTGTCGCCTCTCGTGTGGAACCTGGGTCAACAGCAGTCCTTCTCCTTACAAAGATATGGATCAGCTTGTCTCCATAGCCCGAGACCTTTATCCTTTCTTTCCTTCATGTTTTCAGCTCGAGGATGAGCATCATTGTGAATTGGCACTTCTCGACGAGCTTCAAGAACACAGTGCCTCATCATCCGACTCACCGGTGGCACATTGTCTTTCTTCTTCTCCAAGCCGGGATGTTTCTTAGCTTTTGGGCTTGGCAAAGAAGCTTGGCTTGAGCTGCCTTTGCTGGAGCAGTATATTTAGACTTTGAAGGTGCTCCCGCCTCGATGGCATCACCCATCAACTTAGGCTTCGAGGAGGTCGGGTGCTTCTCATCGTAATCATCGAATTTGCCGCTTCATCATGCACAATTTCTTCCTCTTGGAAGTTTTTTCACTTTGCTCAAGTTTCTCTTCCATGCTCAGCTTCTTAGCAACTGTGGACTTCTTCACTTTATCGGTGTTTTCTTGGTTTGTCGCCTTGATGCTCTTTTTGGCAACAACTTTCCTCTTTGGCTTAGATGAGATCTCTTCCTCAGCTATGAAATCGTAATCTTCTTCATCGTAATTTCTTCTTCCCGCCCTAGTGGCTGCAGGAGGCAAACCACTTGGTGTGCTCCTCTCACCATCATCGTAAAAGCTGCCGGCCTCAGTGACTAGTGTCCGCCTCGAATCTCAAAGAATTGGTGATTCAGACTGCTCGCTGTCACATCGCATCCGACATGGCCGACAACCCGTGAATAGATTAGGTGTAGGCGTAATAGAAGAGTTATCACAAACTACAGTAAGATTTTGCAAAAAATGAGTTCAAATTTCAGTTTTAGGTTTTCACAGTAATGCATTTCGGCCGATCGAGGCTAAAATTCGTGAATCCAAGTGTCTAAACAGTAACCATTCACACCACTTTCTTGTTGACCGAAATGGGTTTCGGCCTAGCCGAGAACACTAGGGTTTCACTAAATCCTCATTTCGTCACACCGATTTGCACAACCTCGTTGGACCGAAAAGTAAAGGCAATGGCCAGAGGCCAAATCGGTCATACCGAGAATGTAGAATCGGTCTCACCGAGATGTGTTCGCGGAAACCTAACCCTAAAACTTTTACTCAATTTCGCTCTAAGAACTAATCACTGGATAGGAAGATCTCAAACGTGGCAAGAAGTTAGGCAAACCAATCGCATTGAATCGAGGTTGAAGACGAGAGGGATCAAACTCACCCTAACTTGGTGGAGTTTTCACGGCGCAACGGCGCGAGAGAGTGACCGCTGACGGCGACGGAGACTCATGCGGCGAGGGCGACAGCGACGACGGAGACGATCCGGAGACCACGGCGACGGCAAAGAAAGGGTTTGGGGCGAGGCGCTTTGAAGAAAGAATCAACGCCGCTACCCTCGTATATATACCCTTTAGTCGCCGATGGGACCGAAGTTGTAAAACTCGTGGCACCGAGATGGTTAATCGCAAGAAGCTACTCACTTCGTCACGCCGAATTACAACTCGGTTTCACCGAGGTGAAAACCTAGATCAATCCAAGTGCTTTCGGTCCGTCCGAGTTTGAGGGGTTGGTCCGACCAAAATTTTAGAAGGTTTTGGAAGTTAAGCTTTGACGGATCGGTGGCTCCGAAAGTGCTCCTCACCGTGGGTCCGAAAAGACTTGATCAAAGTTTATGATATAAGCATGAATAGAGTTTGAGACAAGAAAGCATAGATAGCTAGGAGGAACTTAGGCATACTTGTCCATCCGCTTGGTCAAAAAGAATCCAAAAGACCAAAGCAACAAATGGATGTCCTCGAATGGATAAAATCATGCATCCAACATGCTCACACAATAAGATAGCAAATGAAATATGTGTCAAACATGCACAAACAAAACACTAGCTACTATCACACAATTTGTCGATGACTAGGTCATCTATATATGAGTATATTGATTTAGGAGTCAAATGAAAACATTTGATCATAGGTCATACTCATCGCTTAAGCACAAGTGGGGTTGCCACTTTACATAAGGCATTAATGTGTTCACATCATTTGAAGATGCTTTAGCTCAAATCTTTAGAGCAAAGCTCCCTTGATGTGAGAACCCTTTAAAGGGTCAAACTAACCTTGGGTTGTCGAGAAGACTTCATGTAGATGTTGAAGATGTGGATGCTCAATGTTGATGAAGATCATCAAGAGTTGGGAGCAATCCTTTGATTCGGCACTTTCAATACCTACATGGGTTAGTCCCACAAGGAACAAACAAGGATATCCATGGACATAGATTGAAGTACACAATAGATGATGTCCATGAAAGCAATGATTACCTTGTCCCTTGACTTACCAACAAGAGGGTTTGTGACTCCATGAACTAGTGCAAGATGTGGAAGTTGATTGCACAAGTTCTTGCCAAAATGAATGTGAGTGAAGTATGTTGGCGGAGTCACCCTCAAGAACTCTCTAGTTCTTCTTCTTCGATCCACATCATCTTGATGGGAATCCTTGGGGTTGTAGTTGAGCTTGACGAAGTAGAACTTGACGTTTCCTTGGGAACCCACATGACCATGGCTTTAGGTGCTTCAATAAATGCATCAATCTCCTCTTGAAGCTTGTCCTTGCCTTTTAGCTTGTGGTCTTGTGGTGGAAGGTCATCTTGAGCTTGTTCCACATTGGAAGAAGTAGGATCATACTTCTCCTTTTGAGAAACAAACTTTGGAGGATATCGACCTTCTTCCCATTCAACACCCTCGGCGTTGAACTTTCGCTCAAAACCAATTCCTTGATTCTTCCGTGCCTTCCTTGCTTAAGTAACAATTTCTCAAAGTTCTTGCTTCCGCAAGGCTCTTGTAGACACCTTTCTATAATCCCTTTCAATAAACTATTTTCTTGCTCAAGTGTAACTTGGCTTGAAACATTGTTAGTGGAATCAAGAGAATTACTAGAAGTAACAACATTGATTTAGCATGGTTATTGCTACTACTAGATGAAGAATTTTTCATGTGCTTGTCATGCTTAGTTTTAATAGGTGGCAAGAAATTAGACAAGAGAAGTCGCTTGGCAAGATATGAAGAACTCTTCTTCAAGATCGCCATTGATTGCTTTTAGAAACTCATGTTCTTGCTCTAGATTGAGCTTCTCGTTTAGCTTCTCATGAGATCTTAGGAGCTCTCTATGATCTTCTTGAGTTGTTTCATGAGCTAACTTAAGAGTGTTTAGTTCTTTAGTTAGACGCTCAATCTCCTTCATAGCATTGTCATTCGACTCTTCTCGACTATAAAGACTACTAGCATGTTCATCATTACTAGGCTCACTAGATTTGTCATGTAAAAGCTCATCTTCACCAAGCAAGTCATCCTCATCACTATCAAAGTCAATAAATTCAGGGTGTGATACCTTGGGGCCTTTAGCCATGAAGCATCTTCCAATTCCCTCATTTGGTGAATCAAATAAGTTATAGGAGTTGGAGTTGGAGGATACGAGAGCAAGACCGCAACACCTTCATCTTGATCAGAGTCGGAGTTGGAGTGATAGCTTCTTTCGAGTGATTGTCGAGTCGGAGCCGAGACCCATTCACCTACATGAGCTTGATGTTTTCCTCTTGTGTAGCTCCTTGATGACTTGTCTTTCCTCTCCGAATCCTTGCTTCTCCGAGAGGATCTTCGCTCATAACGATCATCTCTACTCCTTCTCTTTCCGAGGCGACTCTTCTCTTGAGCTTCTTCTTCTTGGAGATTCTTCTTCTCTTGTGGGAGTCGAACACTCATTTGAGTAGTGTCCGGTCTTCCACAATTGTAGCAGCTTTCGATCACGACTAGAAGATCTCTTTTCATCATATGATCTAGACTTTGAGCTTCTTTCCTTGCTTCTACTCTTGTAGAATTTGTTGAAGTTCTTCACCATTAGGCTTATCTCTTCATTGGAAACTAGCTTGTCACTTGAGGTTGTGGGAGCATCACTAGTAGCTTTGTAAGCACCACTTGACTTGTTGTGAAGCTCTTCCTTATCTTTTAGTGTCATCTCATGAGCAACAATTCTTCCAATGACTTCGTAGGCTTGAGATTCTTGTAGTTTGGCATCATTTGGATCAAAGTGCACACGGTGTCATACTTTCCATCCAAAGCTCTGAGAATCTTCTTGATGATGAATCGGTCGGTCATTTCTTCGCTTCCTAAGCCGGCAATCTCATTTGTGATGAGAGCAAGCCTAGAGTACATTTCAGCGAATTCTTCACCTTCCTTCATCTTGAACTTGTCAAGTCGACCTTGAAGAACATCTAGCTTTGATTCCTTCACGGACTCGGTACCTTCGCATTTCACCAAAGTATCCCAAATCTCTTTGCATTCTCAAGACGGCTGATTTTGTTGAACTCCTCGACACAAAGCATTGAAGAGAATGTCACAAGCTTGAGCATTGTTTTGCAACATCCGCAATTCATCCGTCAGAGCTTCACGATCCGAACTTTTCCTTCCTCAAGAACTCACCTTGCAAGCCAACACAAATAATGCCCCATGCGGTGGTTATGTCCAAGAATATGCATTTTCATTTTATGCTTCCAACTAGCAAAATTTGAACCATCAAAGTAAGGACCTCTATTTAAAATTACCTCACTAGACGCCATACTCTCCTAGGTTATGAAACCAAGCTTATGGAGTCCAATGCAATGGAAACCAATACAATGGAGACCAAAGCTCGATACCACTTGTAGGATCGAAAGTATGTCTAGACGGGGGTGATTAGACTACTTGACAATATAAAAGTTCAGCCTTTTGATTAAGACAAGTTTTGGCAGATTTCAAGATGATCAAGTCAAGTATCACCCTACACATGCAATTCTAGAGTATTGGCAGCGAAAGTAAATTGCACATGTAGTAAAGAGAGGTGGAGAAGAGCAAACGCAATTTGGAGACACGGAGATTTTTTCTCGTGGTTCCGAGTAGGTGGTGATATCGCCAATCCACGCTGATGGAGACTTCAACCCACTGGAGGGTAACGGCCGCGAGAGTCCACTTGAGGGCTCCACCCACGAAGGGTCCACGAAGAAGCAACCTTGTCTATGCCATCATGGCATACGCCCACGGAGGACTAGCCTTACTGGGTAGATCTTCACGGTAGGCGATCTCCTTGCCCTTACAAACTTCTTGGTTCAACTCCACATCTTGACGGAGGCTCCCAAGCGACACCTAACCAATCTAGGAGGCACCACCTCCAAAAGGTAATAGATGGTGTTGGTGATGATGAACTCCTTGCTCTTGTGCTTCAAATGATAATCTCCCCAACACTCAACTCTCCTCACTTATTTGGCTGTGGTGGAAGAAAGGATTGAGTGGAAAGCAACTTGGGAAGGCTAGAAATCAAGTTTCATATGGTGGGAGTGGAGCAACTTGATCTCAACACAAGACAACTAGAACCGGATACTTAATAAAACACACCCTTCCAAGTTCCACAGACAACCCGTGATCGCTTCCATTGTGGCTGCATTTAGGAGGATCGCTGCAGGATTATGCTATGCGATTCTACCGAGATGCTACTTGGAGATGCTACTTGAGATGCTACTTGGCGATGCTACTTGGAGGACTTCAATCTACTCTCTTCTACATGTCAAGAAGACGAGGTGCTGTAGCTGCAGCCTTTGACAGATTAGCTATCCCTCTTATTCTCGCATTCTCGCAGCTTCACCACCGATATGGCCCTTTTACACATATACCAATGCATATGTAGTGTAGATCCTTGCTTATAGTACTTTTGATGAGTACTCACTGTTGCTTTCTCCCCTTTTCCCCTTTTCCTTTCTTTTCTCGTTGTCGCAACCAGATGTCGGAGTCCAGAGCCGACGCCACTGCCGACGATGACTCCTACTACCTGAGGTGCCTACTACTACGCAGCCCGCTGACGATTTACTCAGAGTAGTTTAGGAGGATCCTGTGCAGAGGCCCGCGCTTCTTCGACCAGATCCCAGCTTTGTGCTAGCCTTCTTAAGGCAAACTTGTTTAACTTATGTCCAGACTAAATATTGTTGCTTCCGCTGACTCGCCTATGATCGAAAGCACTTGTATTCGAGCCCTCGAGGCCCCCGGCTTGTATTATGATGCTTGTATGACTTATTTTATTTTTAGAGTTGTGTTGTGATATCTTCCCGTGAGTCCTCGATCCTCGATCGCACACGCTTATGCATGATTAGTGTACGACAAATCGGGGCGCCATGTTGGTTGTCACATCCCTAGTTCTGTATGACCTAGACTAGCTAGTCATTTGTGCATCATGTTTAAATTCCATTTAAATTTGAAATGAGGATTTGTAAAACCCTCGTAAATCATTTCTCGAAATGACCTGTATAAAAATTGCTCCAAAAAGGTCCAAGAAAATGTTCATGTCTCTCTCAAAATATTGGGCAGAGATAAAATCAACCAATATTTTTAGGAGCTCATAAATATTTATTTTGGGCATTTGGAATTAATGCAATAGTTATTTGCTTTGGATATATATTATTATATATATAAAATGTTGTCCAAAAATTATGCCACTTGTCGAGGAGCTCGAATAATGCCACTAGCCCCTACAAAATGGGCATAGGGAAATAAAATGATTTAGTATTTTAATTAAATCAAACAGATGTCGAAAATTAGAAAACAGAAATAAAAGGAGACTTACTCTGGCCTTTCCCCTCAGGCAGCCAAAGAAGAGCCAGCCTGCCCAAATTTCACCGGGCGCCTCCTCTGTCGTTTTCGCCTCGACAGGAGATGGGCGCTGACGCCGCTGCAGCGCCCGCCGCACCACGCCACCTCCCTCTCTCGCTCGCCTCGCCTCCTCTCGTCGTCTGGTGCCCCGAGTCGCCACGCACTTCCGACCTCTCACTCTCCCTGCGTTCTTTCCCTCCTCTCTCGCTTCGCGACGACCGAAGCGCCATCGCCGCCGCCGCCGCCACCGCCACCACCGCCTCCTCGCCTCCAGAGTCCACGAGCCCGCCATCGCCTACTACGCTCTCGGCGGCGAATCAAGCCCGGACGGCTCCATCGCCGCCATCGCCATCGCTCTTCCTCCTCGGGTTCCGCTGTCCGCCGCCGCCGATTCGCCGTCACCAGTCTTCCCGAGCTCACCGACGCTTTCGCTGGATCCGCCGTGAGCTCTACTTCGCTTCTCTTCCCGTGCTCGTTAGCCCTGCCTAGCTAGCTCAACCACCGTGCTCGCAAGCTCTCGCCGCCGCCATGGCGCCACGGCGCCGAGCCCGAGCCAGCCACACCTGCTGCCACCGTGGTTCTCGAGACGCCAGAGGCCGAGGAGCCTCCGCATCCACCGCTGCTCACCGCAACGCCGCTTCAAGAAGCCGCCAACTCCGCCGCCGCTTCGAAGCCGCTTCGCCCGCGAGCTCCGCACTCTACTCTCCTCGCTGTCCCATTGATGCGCGCGAGAGCCTCGGGCTCGCAGATGGTCTCCGCGCACCAGCCCGCCAGAAGCGCAAGTCCGCGAAGTCGCCGCTGCTGTTGGTCGCCGCCGCCAAAACTCCGGCGGACCGACGTGGCGCCATTACTAGGACTAACCCCTTAATTAGCCACCTCATCGCCGATCGACACGCGGGCCCCGCAGCTTAGTCAAATCTCACCAACACGGATTAACTCCCGCTAACAAGAAGCCAATGACATGTGGGACCCGGTGTCATAGTTTGACCTGGTCAGCACTGCTGACTTGCCGACGCAAGCATGACGCTGTGTCGACAAGATTAACTATTTTCTCGAATTAAAATAAATCAGAAATTCCGTAAAATGATTTAAACTTCAAAATTCATAGAAATTCAACCGTAGCTCGATTGAAATAATTTATATATGAAAAATTATCGAAAAATGCAATCTTTCCATCTGTACTAGTTTCATGCATGACAAACCAACTTATACATGCTGAATATGAGGAAACACATTATGGCATATTAAGAGACTTAAATTAGAATTGCATTTGAGCTTAGGGTTCAAATGGACTTCAAACCAAATGAATACTAGTTGCATTAGCTCAAACAGATCACATCTTCATGCCATGTTCATGCATCATATTGTTGCATATGCTTGTGTATTGATTGTTGGCACTGCTCTTCTCGATAGGTCTTGCTCCGAGACCGCTCCAGAGTACTGCTTCATGAAGCAAGGCTCCTTTGTTGATCTACCAGCAAGCAAACCCCTTGTTCATTCCGATAAAATCCTACTCTCTCGCTTCCCGCTCTCGCTATTGCATTAGGACAACAACGATTCATCTGCTACTTTGTGTCATGCAGTAGTTGAACCCATTCCTCTCGCATGACCTGTCATTGCCACAAGAATAGTTAAAACCCACTAGCATGTGTAGGAGTTGATTGAGCCATGTTGTGTTCCTACCATGCTATGTACCGCTATTGCTTAGAGTTGTGTCAGTCCGATTCATCGGGAATGAATTGGAGTACAATGCTCTATGTTGTGATGTCGAGAGGAACGTGTGAACACGATTTGGTAAAGGTAGCGTGAGAGGCCATGTAGGAGTACATGGTGGGTTGTCTCACCGAACCGCCCTAAGCACTCGAGTTCTATGTATGTTGTCCAATGACTCGACATTACCACACATTGGGTTCCGTAACTCGCCCTCTCGACTTATTAACCAACTTGATCTCTGCCCGTGAGTCGCAACTAGTTTCTCGTGTTTGTAGGTAGTGCTATTTTTCTACTCAAGTGGCACCCTGCAGGTGGGCTTGGGATGACTAGGCACACGTGGCTCGTGTACCGAGTGGCACCCGGATGGTGGGCTCAGAACCCCGCACACATCGCTTGGGGTCGTGAGCTTACACCCGCCGGATCTCCTTATGGATGAAACCCAATAGGCGATAAACCCGGCTAGAGTCTTGTGTGGTTAGTCGTCGGCCGACACCCTCGCCAAAGCTTCCGCTGAAGGTTGCCGAGATACATGACGGTACATGGCGGTAAGTGGCGAGAGCGTGTGAAGAAGTACACCCTCAGGTTAACATGATCTATTCAATAGCCGGGTCCACGGATATGGACTTCTTGGATGCTTACATGGTACATAGATAACTTGAAGTGGATACTATAAAATGCTCAAGACAAGTGTGAGTACTATGGATGGCCTTCGAGGGAGACGGGATGAATCCATAGTAGTGTATTGTGTGGTGATTAGTGGACTCAGCGCCTATATCACCTCAAAGAAGTTCTTGTAGTCATAGAACAGATAGCCACAGAGTCAAAGCTGGCTTGTCGCAACTAAACCCCACATTACCCTCTTGATACAAACGCATGTATGATAGGATCTCGATGTAAGTCTTGCTGAGTACCTTTGTACTAATGGTGCTTTATTTATGTTTTTGCAATGAGACTTCGGTCTTACTAGTGTTCTCGTGGACTTCGACGAGTAGCTTGTACCTCAGCTACGATCTTGATCGATGTTGTAGATAGTCGCTCTTCAAATTTTTTCATTTGTAGATGTCTCGTATCGACATGTAATGCTTCCGCTTGTCGCTTGTATGTTCGTATGATGGGTCCTGTGACCCCTGCTTGCAATAATGCTATGATGGCTCTTCCGAGCCTTTATCTATATGAGTTGTTGAGTTATGTTGTGATGCCATGTTGTACAAACACATACTTGCATGTTATGCGACGTGTAATGTGTATTGCTATGTGTGGATCCGACTATCTAGTTGTTTATTCTTAGTAGCCTCTCTCATCGGAAATGTCTCCTAGTGCTTCCATCGAGCCATGGTAGCTTGCTACCGCTCCGAACACGAGGTTGGCCGCATGTGTCCTTCTTCGCTCTCGTGTTCCGTTCTTCGGGAAATGTCACACGATGAATACCGAGTCCTCGTTAGCTCTGCCACAGCCCGGTTCACCGGAGTCCTCATAGCCCAAAGGCTACAGCCTCGATTCACTCAATGATGACCGACACGCTCGCTGTCGGGTCATGTATGCCTGTCCTCGTAAGTTAGTGCCACTTTGGGTTTACGACCAGCCATGTCACCCGGCCCTTATCATATGGATGCTAGCGACACTATCATATACGCAGCCAAAAGGCTAAACGGTCCCGGCAAAGGTAAGGCGACACCTGGGGATACCGCATGCGAGGCCGCAAAGTGATATGAGGTGTTACATGCTAGATCGATGTGGCATTGAGTCGGGTCCCGACAGCTTTGGTATCGAGCCCGATCGCTCAGAGGATTACCAAGCCAAACCGGTCAAGTTGAGTCTAGAAATTCTTTAGTTATGTAAGGGAATTGATTGTGGGAAGGAACGTAAGGCTCTTTTTACTCCTTATACCTCATGGCCTTCTCGATCCGAAGTCATCCTATCTTTCCTACGGGTTAAGGAACTAGGCTTTCTCTTCCGCCTATTAGATCACGTGTTACTACTCCGTAGTTCCTTAGGATTGGCTGATCGAGTCATACTCAGCTTTTCGAGTACTTCCGGTAGCCTGCTTAGTACTATCCTGTAACCTTAAGTGGTGATGTTGAGTGTGTTACTACCCCATCTTAGCAGATGTCTCATTCTCGAGCATTTTACCGCCGTTATGCTGCCGGAATTGCCTAGGAGTTCGAGAGATACTAATTTCCTTGTCCTACATTCTATAGCCTATAGTTGATGCCGATTCCGCCTTTGGTTTCGCTTCTCGTGATGTCATCGCTAAGCTAAGTTCTATTGCTCATAGCCAAAACCACGGAGATGGTAGGGATGAGGATCCTCCCACCAGCCTTCGCTAAGCAGAGTTCATGTTAGAGATGGAGAGAAACAAGCGTGAGTCTAACCGCTTGTTGGCACGACGAGGAGAACACCGCACATCGCTTCAAAGGATCTGTGACCATTCATGACTTCATTCGCTTGCACCCACCTACCTTTCATCATTCCATTGAGCCACTCGATGCGTATGACCGGCCCGTAGCATCACACACAAGCTCCGCTCGCGAACGTAGCTGAAGATGACAAGGTCACCTATGCCACATACCACCGGAAGGTCCCGCTAGTCTTTGGTGGCGTAACTATGAGGCTATGCTTCCACCTGGCCGATTCCTACTTGGAGGAATTTCATTGAGGCTTTTCATGAGCATCACATTCCCTGTGCCCTCATCGATCGCAAGAGAGAAGAGTTCTGTAGTTTCACCTGCAATAAGATGGCTGTTGATGCTTATAGCAGAGTTTGAGAACCTCGCCTGCTATGCCACAAAAGAGGTGTCCACGGACGCCAAGAAGCAAGCTAGGTTCCTAAGGGTCTCAACCCCAAGTTGCGCTGGATCTCCACTTGCATCATTGTGATACATTCCAAGCTCTTGTGAACAAGGCAATTAATGCAGAGACAAATCAGCTCACTTACGAGGAGTCTCGTAAGCACACCCGTGATTTGGGATCTTCTTCTGCTCCAGCCTCTCGGCCGGATTTGGGTTCCAACTCCGCTTTTCCTCCCGGATATTCACCGAGGCCATCCTATGTGGTGCCTCCCCAGCTCAACAGATGTTCCACCCAGCCTACTAGTAGACCGCTTGTTAATGCGGTCCACATCCAACTTCGTGGACTTGCTTCACATGCGGAAGCCGTGACACTATGCACGGATCGCCTCGCACTAGTTATGCTCCACCCCGCCGAGAAGTCTGCTGGTCGTGGTAAGCCATCACACAAGATGATCATTGTCAAGTCAGCCCCATCGAACGTGGACGGTGCATCACGCCTCGCCTAAAGACGCCATGATGATCCGTATGTCGTTCTTGGTACACTCTTGTCAATTGTCATCCAAAGATCGGTTCTGCTCGACATCGAGCATCTCATTCTTTCATTTCAAGGCTATGCTCGCTTGCACGACATGTCATTTTGTGATATGCCAACTCCGCTTGAAATTCAAACCCTGTGGTCTAGATGGCAAACCACCGTAATCAGCTATGGTAATGAAATCCTTGTTGATAGACTTGTATTTCTTGCATCACTTGTAGCCCTCAAGTCCTCGATATTAACATCATCTTGGGTATGGACCGATGACAGCTCATCATGCCAAGATTGATTGTTACACCAGTCCGCTCAGCTTACACACCCATCCGCAAGATAGTCACTATCTCCACCAGAGTTGCAAAGCGCCACTCTATTCTCTTAATGCCACCTCTTCCGCGACCTTGAAGATATCCCGTAGTCCGTGACTTTCCTGGATGTCTTTCAGAGGAACTGCCAGTGTTCCACCCGACAGAGATGTAGAGTTCGCTATAGATCTTATCCCAGAACCGCCCAATTTCTAGGAGACCTTACAAGATGGCACCCTTAGAACTAGCCGAGCTTAAGAAACAACTTGATGAGTCCTTGCAAAAGGGTTTCATCCGCCCTAGTTCTTCTCCTTGGCTTGCCCCATCCTCTTCGCCAAGAAGAAGGATGGTACGGACCGGATGGTTGTAGATTATCGTCCCGTTAATTTGGTCACGATAAAGAACAAATATCCGCTTCCCAGATCAACGACTGTATGATCAGCTCGCCGATCCTCGTCTTTCCAAGATGGATTTGAGGTTAGGCTACCACCAAATCAAGATCGTAAACGGGACATCCCCAAGACAGCCTTTGTCACTGTTATGGTCAAGACGAGTACACCATCATGTCCTTTGGTCTAACCAACGCCCAAAGAACATTCTCCCGCTTGATGAACTCGATCTTCATGGAGTACTTAGATAAATTCGCCGTGGTTTACCTCGATGATATTCTTATTTACTCAAGAACGAAGAAGAGCATGCCAACATCTTAGACTTGTGCTAGAAAAACTCAGAGAGCACCGCCTTTATGCCAAGTTCTCCAAGTGTGAATTTTGTTGCTAGAAGTGACCTACCTAGGCCACGAATCTCCGGTAAGGGCATTGCTGTCAACCCCGAGAGAGTTAAGGCCGTTTCGATTGACTCCACCAAACCGTTAAACAAGTTAGAGTTTCTTGGTCTAGCCAGCTATTGTCGCCGCTTTGTTGAAAACTTCTCCAAAGTAGCTAAACCCTCACGGAACTTCTCAAGAAAGATAAAAGTTTGAGTGGTCCCCACAGCAGAGTACAGCCAGAACCTAAAAGACGCCTCGACTTCGCTCCCATACTTGTGCCACCGGATTTCACTAAAGACTTTGTTATTCATCATGACGCCTCACGACAGGACTAGGTTGCATTCTTATGCAAGATCATCATGTGATTGCCTATGCATCTCGACAGCTTGCATCCACATGAGGAGAATTATCCTACACATGATCTAGAGCTTGCACCGTAGTCTATGCACTCAAGACCTGGCGACATTACCTTCTTGGTAAACGCTATAGATCTACACCGATCACCGTAGTCTCAAGTATATCTTCACCCAACCAGATTTGAACCTTAGGCAAAGACGTTGGTTGAATTGATCTCAGATTACGACTTAGGGATTACTTACACCTGTGCAAAGCCAATGTCATGGCCGATGCGCTAAGTCAGAATCCTATTGCAACAATCTCATGTTGCGGCAGGGTCAACCACTTCTCCATGAGGAATTCGTAGCTTAATCTTCACATTGCTCCTCACGGATTCCTCTCTACCTTGGTGGCTAAACCTACTATTGTGGATCGATCATAGAAGTCTGTATATGATACGGAATCTCCTAATCAAGAAAAATATCTCCAAGGGAGTAGCTGGTTGTTTCTCTATGGATGATCGAGGTGTTGTTTACTTTGGAAACCGCTTGGTGGTTCCTAAGAGTCAACAGATGCAACAATTGATTCTTAAGGAGGCGATGAATCTCCTCTCACAATTCATCCCGTAGTACCAAGATGTATCAGACCTACGCCAGAGGTTCCGTGGACTAGGATGAAGAGAGAAATCGCCGACTCATTGCTAATTGTGACGCTTTGTCGTCGCTAAGCATAAGAGCATCAAAGACCTGCCGCACCCTTCAGCCTTTTAGCTATTCCCGAATGGAAATGGGATAAAGTTGGTATGGACTTCATCACCGGCTTTCCCAGACCAAGAAAGGGAATAACGCTATCTTCGTAGTCATTGATCGCCTTCCAAAGTGGCTCACTTCCTACCTGCTCGAGAGAGATCATCGCTAGTCACCACGACTTATATATTTCTAATAGTATCACTTCATGGTGTTCCACTAGAGATCAATTCAGACTGTGGTAGTCTTTTTCACTTCTCATTTCGGGAAAGCTTCCAACCGCCATGGGAACCCATCTTTCCTTCAAGACCGCTTCCACCCTCAATGAAGTGGTCAGTGGAACGGGTCAACCAAATTCTCAAGACATGCTTAGAGCTTATGCTATCTCATTCGGTATGGATTGGGAGAAATGTCTTCCTTTGCCGAGTTTGCTTATAACAATAGCTATCAATCCAGCCTCAAGAAAGCTCCTTTGAGATTCTCTATGGACGAAGATGTCGAACACCTTGAACTGGTCAAAACCGTGAAAGACAATTCTTTGGACCGACATGATCCAGAGGCGTAAGAGCAAGTTCGATCATTCGTGAGAATTTGAAAACAGCCCGGTCTCGCAAAAGAGCCAAGATGATCGCCATCATAAGGATATGACTTATGAAGTTGGCGATAAAGCTTACCTTCGGTTACCCTTTGAAGGGTACCCATCGCTTCGCATCAAGGGCAAGTTGGCCTCGTTACATTGGTCCTTTTCGCATTCTCGCTAAACGAGGAGAGGTTGCCTACCAGCTTGAACTACCCCCACATCTTTCTCGAGTTCATGATGTCTTCCACGCCTCTCAACTCAGCGCTGCTTTCTGGATCCTATCCGCTGAGTGGACCACGAAACGCTTGATCTCCAAGATAACCTCACATATCGAGAGTATCCAGTTCAGATTCTCGATCAAGCAGAGCGTGTCACCGACGCCATAACATCAAGTTTCTCAAGGTTCAAGTGGTCTCATCATTCCGAGAGAGAAGCTACTTGGGAGCGAGAAGATCGCCTTCGATCGAGTACCCCGCCTTCTTTCCGTTGACCTCAATCTCGGACGAGATTCTTTCAAGTGGGGGCGAGTTGTCACATCCCTAGTTCTGGTATGACCTAGACTAGCTAGTCATTTGTGCATCATGTTTAAATTCCATTTAAATTTGAAATGAGGATTTGTAAAACCCTCAGAAATCATTTCTGGAAATGACCCAGATAAAAATTGCTCCAAAAGGGTCCAAGAAAATGTTCATGTTGCTCTCTGGAAATATTGGTCACAAGTAAAATTCAAACCAATATTTTTAGGAGCTCATAAATATTTATTTTGGGCATTTGGAATTAATGCAATAGTTATTTGCTTTGGATATATATTATTATATATATAAAATGTTGTCCAAAAATTATGCCACTTGCTGAGGAGCTCTGGAATAATGCCACTAGCCCCTACAAAAATGGGCATAAGGAAATAAAATGATTTAGTATTTTAATTAAATCAAACAAATGTCGAAAAATTAGAAAACATAAATAAAAGGAGACTTACTGGCCTCCTCCTGCAGCAGCCCAAAGAAGAGCCAGCCCGCCCAGCCCACCGGGCGCCTCCTTCGTTGCTCTTCGCCTCGACAGGAGATGGGCGCAGGTTCGACGCTGCAGCAGCCCGCCACGCCACGCCACCTCCTCTCGCCTCCTCCTCTCCCTCCTCGTCTGGTGCCCCGAGTCGCCACGCACCCCACCGACCTCTCACTCTCCTGCCCTTTCCTCCTCTCTCGCTTCTCGCGACGACCGAAGCGCCATCGCCGCCGCCGCCGCCAGCACCACCAGAGCCACCGCCTCCTCGCCTCCAGAGTCCACGAGCCCGCCATCGCTTACTACGCCTCTCGGCGGCGAATCAAGCCCGGACGGCTCCATCGCCGCCATCGCCATCGCTTTCCTCCTCGGCTCGCCGCCCGCCACCGCCGATTCGTCGTTACTGTGTCTTCCCCGAGCTCACCGACGCTTTCGCTGATCCGCCGTGAGCTCTACTGCTTCTCTTCCCCGTGCTCGTTAGCCCTGCCTAGCTAGCTCAACCACTGCGCTCGCAAGCTCTCGCCGCGCCATGGCGCCACGGTGGCTGCTGAGCCCGAGCCAGCCACACCCGCTGCCACCGTGTTCTCGAGACGCCAGAGGCCGAGGAGCTCTCTCGCATCCACCGCCGCTCACCGCAACGCCGCGCTTCGAAGCCGCCAAACTCCGGCGCCGCTTCGAAGCTCGCCCGGTGAGCTCCGCACTTCACGGTCTCCCCGCTGTCCTATTGATGCGCTGCAGCCTCGGCTCGCAGATGGTCTCCGCGCGACCAGCCGCCAGAAGCGCAAGTCCGCGAAGTCGCCGCCATTGTTGGTCGCCGCCGCCAAAACTCCGCGGATCGACGTGGCGCGGCCATTAGGACTAACCCCACCCAATTAGCCACCTCGAGCCGACACGCGGGCCCCGCAATGGTCAAATCTAATCAACACGGATTAACTCCCGCTAACCTCAGTAGTCAATGACATGTGGGACCCACACGCCAGTTTGACCTGGTCAGCACGCTGACTTGCCGACGCAAGCATGACGCAATGTCGACGAATTAACTATTTTCTCGAATTAAAATAAATCAGAAATTCCAAAAATGATTTAAACTTCAAAATTCATAGAAATTCAACCGTAGCTCGATTGAAATAATTTATATATGAAAAATTATCGAAAAATGCAATCTTTCCATCTGTACTAGTTTCATGCATGACAAACCAACTTATACATGCTGAATATGAGGAAACACATTATGGCATATTAAGAGACTTAAATTAGAATTGCATTTGAGCTTAGGGTTCAAATGGACTTCAAACCAAATGAATACTAGTTGCATTAGCTCAAACAGCATCACATCTTCATGCCATGTTCATGCATCATATTGTTGCATATGCTTGTGTATTGATTGTTGGCACTGCTCCTTCTCGATAGGTCTTGCTCGAGACCGCTCCAGAGTACTGCCTATGAAGCAAAGGCTCCCTTGTTGATCTACCAGCAAGCAAACCCCTTGTTCATTCCGATAAAATCCTACTCTCGCCTCCGCTTCTCGCTATTGCATTAGGACAACAACGATTCATCTGCTACTTTGTGTCATGTAGTTGAACCCATTCCTCCGCATGACCTGTCATTGCCACAAGAATAGTTAAAACCCACTAGCATGTGTAGGAGTTGATTGAGCCATGTTGTGTTCCTACCATGCTATGCCTGCTATTGCTTAGAGTTGTGTCGTCCGATTCATTGGGAATGAATTGGAGTACAATGCTCTATGTTGTGATGTCGAGAGTGAACGTGTGAACACGATTTGGTAAAGGTAAGTGTGAGAGGCCATGTAGGAGTACATGGTGGGTTGTCTCACCGAACCGCCCTAAGCAATCGAAGTTCTATGTATGTTGTCCAATGACTCGATACTACCACACATTGGGTTCTCGTAACTCGCCCTCTCGACTTATTAACCAACTTGATCTCCGCCCAGTGAGTCGCAACTAGTTTCTCGTGTTTGTAGGTAGTGCTATTTTTCTACCAAGTGGCACCCGCAGGTGGGCTTGGGATGACTAGGCACACGTGGCCTGGTGTACCGAGTGGCACCCGGATGGTGGGCTCGGGAACCCCGCACACATCGCTTGGGGTCGGAGCGACACCCCGCCGGATCTCCTTGCGGATGAAACCCTAATAGGCGATAAACCCGGCTAGAGTCTTGTGTGGTTAGTCGTCGTGGCCGACACCTCGCCAAAGCTTCCGCTGAAGGTTGCCGAGATACATGACGGTACATGGCGGTAAGTGGCGAGAGCGTGTGAAGAAGTACACCGCGCAGGTTAACATGATCTATTCAATAGCCGGTCCGCGGATATGGACTTCTTGGATGCTTACATGGTACATAGATAACTTGAAGTGGATACTATAAAATGCTCAAGAAAAGTGTGAGTACTATGGATGGCCTTCTCGAGGGAGACGGGATGAATCCATAGTAGTGTATTGTGTGGTGATTAGTGGACTTGTAGCGCCTATATCACCTCAAAGAAGTTCTTGTAGTCGAGAACAGATAGCCATAGAGTCAAAGCTGGCTTGTCGCAACTAAACCCCACATTACCCTCTTGATACAAACGCATGTATGATAGGATCTCGATAAGTCTTGCTGAGTACCTTTGTACTCATGGTGCTTTATTTATGTTTTTGCAAATGAGACTTCGGTCTTACTAGTGTTCTCGTGGACTTCGACGAGTAGCTTGTACCTCACCACGATCTTGATCGGATGTTGTAGATAGTCGCTCTTCACCTTTTTTTCATTTGTAGATGTCTGTACTCGCACATGTAATGCTTCCGCTTGTTGCTTGTATGTTCGTATGATGGGTCCTGTGGACCCCTGCTTGCAATAATGCTATGATGGCTCTTCCGAGCCTTTATCTATATGAGTTGTTGAGTTATGCTGTGATGCCATGTTGTACAACACATACTTGCATGTTATGCGACGTAATGTGTATTGCTATGTGTGGATCCGACTATCTAGTTGTTTATTCTTAGTAGCCTCTTACCGGAAATGTCTCCTAGTGCTTCCATCGAGCCATGGTAGCTTGCTACCGCTCCGAACACGAGGTTGGCCGCATGTGTCCTTCTTCGCTCGTGTCCGTCCTTCGGGAAATGTCACGCGATGAATACCGAGTCCTGTTAGCCCGCCATGCCCGGTTCACCGGAGTCCTCGTTAGCCCAAAGGCTACACCGATTCACTCACCGATGACCGACACGCTCGCTGTCGGGTCATGTATGCCTGTCCCTCGTAAGTTAGTGCCACTTTGGGTTTACGACTAGCCATGTCAGCCCGGCCCTTATCATATGGATGCTAGCGACACTATCATATACGCAGCCAAAAGGCTAAACGGTTCCGGCAAAGGTAAGGCGACACCTGTGGGGATACCGTGCGTGAGGCCGCAAAGTGATATGAGGTGTTACATGCTAGATCGATGTGGCATTGAGTCGGGTCCCGACATTGGTATCGAGCCGATCGCCCGTAGGAATCCCCTTTCCAACTCCTTGGCCAAGTTGAGTCTAGTGATTGCAAACTTTACTAACATGGCTGTGTGGCCTATGGGCCCACGCCACCATGGGGTGGTATTAGGATCTTTTACCCTTGTCTATACTCGACTCGATCTCTTCTATTCGGGTTAAATGATTTTGCTATAAAGACTAACTTTAGGTTCTCGAAAATACTTTCTCCTGGAGAGCCCTCACCCGTATGATCGCCGTCGCATCTGTAAGATTTCAAGATACTCCGATTTTCTCGAGACCTTGTGCCCGTTGCTTTTGCAATTCCTTCCATCGAAATATCTCTATGAAAAAATACTTACACCGTCAGGCTTACTTTCATTCCAAGTCAATCTTGTTATTACAAGATACCCCGAGAATATTTTGTGCCTACCGCCTTGCGCTTCTTGCCACCGAATACCCCTAAGAAAAATTTCTCGCACTTTTCGAGTATCCGCCATCCCTAGTTGTTCGATGTTTCACAAAAGTCTTTGAAATACTATTCAATCCTTCAAAATCCTTAGCAGCTTTATTGCTCGCAAATACTTGTCTACTTGCATTATGGATGCTTCCCATATATCCGCAATATTCACTAGTTTTTTGACACCGCCATTTTGATCCTATTGTTCAACATGTGCGAATGCACACAATCATCTATCAACCCTTCTAAATTATCTTTCCGCTCCGACATCATTTTTGAACATGAGTTGGTTCTCACCAAACTATTTGTCGCCAATTGTGCCTCCGGTCTATCCAACTTATTCATCCTTGATCGAGCGATCGCTTCGATCCCTTGTTTTGGAAATCAAAATTCCTTTGTTATCTAAGCATTGAATTATTCAGATGTTCTATAACACGATGCCTGCATTCTTCTTCCTTCCGTTGAGTACCGATGCTCACCCTGCATCCCTTGTGGACCATCGGTTCCTTTGTTGGATTTTATCCGACATGTTGTCCTTCATATTGAATAACCTTGAGAGCCTTTCCATGGGTATATAATGCCTTTGGTAAATTGTATCATCTGCTTTTGAACAATGCTCTACTTTCGAGCTTGTGTTATTTACTCCTGAAGTTCATGGTATATGTTCTAAGAAGCCCCGATGGATTGAACCTATGCCTTCCTTAAAATGTGTGAACTCGAAAGTTTTGATGAGTCATACTCTTCTGGTATTTTGCCATATAAAATTTCAACACTAGTACTTCATCGAACGCGAGAAGTGAATGAAAGGTTATGCATTGGAGAAGTGGGAGTCGACCTTGAACTTTGTGTTCATGCCCATGCACGCGATGTAGATCCTATCATGGTAGCTTCTTGTAATAATAACTATTTCCTTGATATAATATCCTTTGGCATCGGTGAATTGATCCTTTGCAATCGTGGTTCCGACCAAATGTTCTTCTTGATCCCATTTCTGACAAGTTGAAGTACTTGTCTTCGCAGCAATACCCCAAATCCAACCTCTACTTTGATCTCGTTTTGAGTATTACCCTCGGTATCTCGAGATTATCTTGAACCGCATAACTTCTTATGAGTTCTTCATCAAGTACTACATTCTCACCGACATAATTTTTCATGGGCTCGAAAGTTATTAAACACTCAAAGACACCGATAATCGAACCGAGTCCGCACTACGGTTTAACAACTCTTAGTAATCTTCTTTAAGTACGAAGTTTGTACCGATCACGCCTGCTCCTAGCCTGCTTGGCTATATCATTGTCTTGATGATTTTAACTATGCCGCCTCGGTCCTTATTCCCGAGCACCACTTTCGATGATGAGCTGCTTACGCCGATTTTCCTCGTCATATCATTTCGCCTTTGTACAACAAGCTTGATTTCGAGTTTGTGTTGTACTCGGTTCAAATAACCTTTCACTTCATCATTCGTTTGACTTGATGTCATCATCGATCGATTACATCTTCATGAAATCTCTCGACAAATGTGTCGTGATCATCATCAGTATTCCGAGCTTTTCCAATATATCAATCAAATTCACGATGAGAATTACCATCCTTGCCCCTCGATGATTTGTGTTGTCATCGACTACTTCCTTGCCTTCTTTCCAACACAAACTGTTCGTGTTGTGGCTGTACCTTGAGTTCCTGGCTATCCAGCTTGTCTTATGTCCTACCTCGAAGTAATACCATCTTATATATCAAGAATGTTGTGAGGATTTCACCACCTCTTAAGAATTCTTGGTATGGTGATACTTCTCATCCTCACCATTCTTTCTTGGTACCTGTGTTGTTTCTAACCGGAATACCGACAATTGAACTATGATGTGTGAATTCAAAGCTTCTAGCAACCCTATTGCTTTGAAGTGAATGGTCGAGTTTCATTCCAATTCTTTTGTTCGTCAAGTCACCATTATAACATTGATCGTGCAACCCAGCCCATATTTCGGGTGCACATTTCAACCAATGTTTAATTGTGTATGTCTTTCCTCGAGCATACATCGTTATATCATTTGATATGACTAATGTTATCTCCTTGTTCACATAATTGTGGAAATCCATCTTTTGGAAATCTTGATTTAAATGTTGCTGAATCCATCACCACCTCCTCATCTCTCCTTGGATTAAGGATGAACTCTTGTTTTGGAACTCGCCCATAGTTCATTTCTCGAAAATCTTATAATGTCCACTTGTCAATTGTGTTGCACCTTTCTTCTCAGCATCCCGAGTCTAAGGTATCTTGACACCAATCGGATCTCAATCTCGCCGAGATGATGGTGGAACACATTTCCAAGAGTTATAACAATGGTCTTTATGTGACCCAAGAAGGTGATGTCGCGGCTAGCACACCGGGCGGAGGACCTATTGTTATAGTATCCTTTTAGCAAGTTTAGCCCTTCTTTCATGAGGAAATTCTAAGACTTATTCTATAAGTCATTCTCGATGGATCCTTTGTGAATCCAAAGTCCGACCTTTGCTTGAAGACCATGTCAATGCTATCTCAAGCATGTCTGTGGTAATCCGATTTTCATAAGAGCATTTGAAGCACAATGCTAGTTTTTCTTTATCATTTATCCTAACACCGCTGTATGGGTAATATCATGAGGTTCCTCCCCTTACCTAAATGGTTTTCTACTTTCTATCCCGTCAAGGATATCATGTCCGATTGTCCTTGGGAAGGATATACCTCAAATATGTGTGTATACACATTTTCCTTTCCATTGTTCTGCTTAAACCCGATAACCAATTTTCCTTTCCGCTGGTTTGTTTAAACCTTTCTTGTGATCTAAGCAGTAATATTCTCCTCGCTTATATAAACACCCCGTGTACAATTCTGTCAAGAAGACCTCACATTATTGTTGATGACATTTCGTAACCACCGATGGACGAGAACTTTGCCTATTGGTCCGCCTCGCGAACGAAAGGAAAATGGTTCTTCGCCGCCTTGGTACCAACGTTGTTGCCGACATAATCGACATGGTACTCTCTCGACATGACTTGCCATCATGACCGGCAAATGTCACCGCCCTATTAAAACACCGTGGGCCCATAACCCACAATTCCACAGATCGAAACCCGACCGTCTCCAGACACCCCTATTCCCAAAGTTATTCTTGCACGTGGCCTCAGATGCAATTCACGGGCCACCGCCCTAGTGATCTATTCTCGTATCGATTTAATACTTACTCGCCACTCAACCCCTTTCACTCGTTCGACTTCGAGCAACTATCTATCCGCTTGAACCTCTTATTGTACCTTCGCATCTTACTCGATGTATTTCATATGTTCAACTCGAGAGATAATCTTATACTCATTCATGGGTTAACCCCAGATTGTTTCCCTCAAAAGCATTCTCTCGTAACTGAGCTACCCCTTATACTTTCGTAAGTACGATGGAGTTCCCGAAGAAATGATGACAAGTTTATCATGACGCATTGGAATAAAGAATGGGAGACATCAACGAAAGCGATTAGCTTCTTCGAGAAGATCCATTAGAATATCGTAACCAGAACTTTCCCCCTTACTCCCCTCCTAAATCTCGGGACGAGATTTCCTGTAGTGGAGGAGAATTGTGACGCCCGGATAATCAAGCTACAAGAACTCTCGCTAATAATGCCACGCCACTCGATTTCTATTGCTAATCTCGCTAGTTCCACAACCAATTCAATCCAAATTAAAACCAAGTCAAACGACAAAAGTTTTCAAAAGTCAAAACAAAAATGTTCGATGGTGCCAAATATTGCACCGTAATTATGGTGAAGTAAACACATTTTTATAAAATGGCTATATGGTTTAAAATGAAATTAAACAGTAAAAGAAAATAAATAAAAAGAAAACAGAAACAAAAAGAATAAAAGGCCTCGCCAATCGGGCCAGACGGCCAGCCACCGCCCGCCGGCTCACTCCGCCCAAATGCCCACCCCGCCTCGCCTTATCCCCCACGATCAAACCCTAGCCACGACGCCACCCACTCCTCCCTCGCCCCACTCCTCCCTCTCCTTCTCGGATCTGGATCGGGCAACCCCGATCCCATCGCCCCGCCGCCAAGCCCACCGACTGCCACACGAATGCGCCGCCCCACGCCGCTTAGACCAAGGCCAGACGCCTCACGGATCGCTTCCCGCCCGCCGCCGCCTCCCCATCGTCCCCCGACCTCCGCCGAGCCTGCCGCCCGATCCTCGTCGACTCCGCAGCGAGCTCCTCCATTCCTTCTTCGCCGCCGACGCCGTTTCCCCGCAGCGCCAGCAGCGCACGAGCTCACGCCCGCCGCCACGCCGCACTATACCCGCTGCTACGTCCTTTTCTCCTCCGCATGCGATCAAGCTACCGACGCCAAGATCCGGCTGCGCCACTGCCGCCATAGACCGCGTTCTCGCGCCTCGCCGCTGCTACGGCCGCAACAGCCACCTCAAGAATCGCTGCTCGCCGCCGCCGCCTGTCACGACCCACGCCGAGGTTTCGCCACTGCGGCGCTTGATCGCCACTCGCTGCGCTCAGAGCGGCGCCTCCTCCCCTCGCCGCGCCACGCCACACGCGCCGCCCCACACGCTCTCTACTGCGGCCCACCGGCGTCCGCCATCACGCTTCGCCGCGCCGCTTCCTCAACAGGCCAAGCTTTGACGGCCCACGCTACTGCTGCCCTCCTTCGCCAAGGGCCGCCGCTCTTCCTAGGCTCACAGACGCTACAGCCTTTTCCGCGGTTGCCACGGGCGTTTCTCGCTGTGGCGCCGATCTGGTCAGATCCAGCCGGGCGCCAGACCAAGATAGCTCAGCCTGTCAGCCTGATCCGCTAGCGCCAAGACTGAGCAACGCCTGCCGCCTGGACCCGATAGGCCCTCCGGGCCTTTGACATGTGGGGCCTAGAACGCTTAATAAAAAGAATATTTTAAAATAATAATTAATTAATTTAATTAATTATGATTAAATTAACCAATTAAGATTAATTAACCTAATGATTAATTAACCCGATTAACTATCGTTAATTAGCTAATTAACTAGTATGACAAAGGGGCCCACCCCTTAATTAATTTTGATTAGTTTAATTAACTGCTTAATTATCGTATCACCGACCAAGGGGACCCATCGTCGTCGACTACCAACTCTATCGACTGTTGACGCCAAGATGACATCATGCCGATGTCATAAAACTAATTTCAATTAAATTAAATAATTAATTAAATTCCAGAAAATAATAAAATCTTTAGAAAATCATATCTTTTAATCTGTAACTCGGATTAAATTATTTTCAACATGAAAGTTGCTTAGAACAATGAGACGATTCCGGATACGCAACCCGTTCGTTCGCCACACCCCTAACCTATCAAACTCGCAGACTTCCTCCGGCCTTCGTCAAAACGCTAAACACCGGAATACTTTCCCATGTTTCCTTCACCGTATCACCTCAAACCGCTTAGGGCACCTCTAGCACCGACATTTGTCGTGTCATGCATGGCTATGCACCGCTTGCTTAAATATTTATTGTTTCTTCCCTCTTCTCGCTAGACACGAGACCGGCGTCGCCGCCGCCTTCGACCACGGAGTTGACGACTCTCTCTTGCCAGAGCAACCAGCAAGCCCCCTTGATCACCAGATATCGCCTATTCTTCTCTATATCGCTTGCATTAGAGTAGTGTAGCATGTTACCGTTCGTTATTCCTATTCTCACAGTATAGCTCGTCATTGTTGCACAAATATTGATACCTTACCCGCAATCCTAAATGCTTAGTATAGGATGCTAGTTTATCATTGGCCCTACATTCTTGTCACCGCCTTGCTATATTATCGGGCCGTGATCACTTGGGAGGTGATCACGGTATATACTATACATACATACATACTATGCAGATGTTGACTAAAGTCGGGTCCGTCAAGAGTACCCATGAAAGTGATTCACTTGATTAGCTGAAGGACCTTTGTCCCGACGGCCCTCTCGTGGAATCTTTGTATGAGCGACGGGCAGGTTGAGACCACCTAGGCGAGAGGTGGGCCTCGCCTCGTCGGCGCCCCATGTTGCTTCATAATAACACGCTTAACGAGATCTTGGTATTTGATCCGAGTCCGCCATTTGGTCTATACGCGACTAACCATCTACGCGGAGTAGTTATGGGTATCCCGACATCGTGGTATCACCAAGCCTTCTTGACGTTAGCGATCGAAAGTGGCGCTACCGGATTGGAACGTAAGCCTCGCACTTGTATTAAGGGGCTAGTTCGCGCTCCGCTGCTTCGCAACGCAGTGTGTGCAAGGGCGATGGGCCTGCACTTCGCGCCATAGGAGTTAGACCGGCGGTCGACCTCTCTCAGTGCCTAGGTGGGCTGCGACGCGGCGATCTTTTCGAGGCTGGGCATGACCCAGAAAGCGGTCCGCCAAATGGGATCGAGCGTGTTGGGTTATGTGGTGCACCCGCAGGAAGTTAATCTATTCAATAGCCGTGTCCTCAGTAAAAGGACGACCCGGAGTTGTACCTTGACCTTATGACAACTAGAACCGGATACTTGATAAAACACACCCTTCCAAGTTCCATGCATAACTCGGTGATCGCTTCCATGTAGGCACGAGGGAGGATCGCCGGTAGGATTATGCTATGCGATGCTACCGGAGATGCTACTTGAGATGCTACTTGAGATGCTACTTGGCGATGCTACTTGGCGATGCTACTTGAGGACTTCAATCTACTCTCTTCTACATGTCAAGAAGACGGAGGCTGCTGTGGTTTAGTCTTCACTGTGATTAGCTATCCCCTCTTATTCTCGCACTGCAGCTCGTCCACCGATATGGCCCTTTACACATATACCAATGCATATGTAGTGTAGATCCTTGCTTAAGTAGTACTTTGATGAGTACTCACTGCTGCTTTCTCCCCTTTTCCCCTTTTCCTTTCTTTCTCGTTGTCGCAACCAGATGTCGGAGTCCAGAGCCGTACACCACCGCCGATTTATGACTCCTACTACGCCGAGGTGCCTACTACTACGCAGCCCGCTGACGACCACTGTGAGTAGTTTAGGAGGATCCTGTGCAGAGGCCCGCGCTTCTTTCGATCTCAGATCCCGCTTTGTGCTAGCCTTCTTAAGGCAAACTTGTTTAACTTATGTCTCAGACTAAATATTGTTGCTTCCACGACTCGCCTATGATCGAAAGCACTTGTATTCGAGCCCTCGAGGCGCTCGGCTTGTATTATGATGCTTGTATGACTTATTTTATTTTTAGAGTTGTGTTGGATATCTTCCCGTGAGTCCTCGATCCTGATCGACACGCTATGCAATGATTAGTGTACGATTAAATTGGGGCATCACAGGGTGGGTGTAGTCAATCTCGATTCTCGATCCGATCTAACGCCTGTAAGGTGGAAGCCCGGCTTGACAGCTGGGATCCGCATCGTCGCCAATTTCTCCGCCCAATAACCGATTCTAAGTCCGGGTCCGGGTCATGTCTTCCTTGAGTGGGTGTTCGCCTGTGGAGCCTGTGATCCGGTCATAATTCGCCCTCAAGATAGAGGGTAATCCGATGTGGTTCCTCCACTACCGCTTATCTCGTATGCGGATCAAGGGGATTTAATGTCCCTTTGGTCTGCCCAAGCTCAACTGTCATAGTCTGTGGCGACTTCTAAAGCGCTGGCGCGATCCAAGAGCTCATTAAGAGAGGAGAGCTCCATCGATCCATTTGTTCGGCGAAGTTCGAATCGACGGAGGATATGCGTGATGACCCGAGAGGCCATCATCGGCGCGACAACCGATGGGGCAGCCATGATGAAGCCGCTTAGTCGAGAGTTTGGCCTACAGCCGCCCCTCAAGTGATGTAGTCCTCGATAACGAGACGAGCCATCGAGCCTTGCAGCGACGTATACGTAGAAACTCTCAATGAAAGCACCAATGTCGTGTCAAACCGCGGATCTCGGTAGGGGTCCCGATGTGCATCTTAGGCCGATGGTACGTAAAGCAAGGGACACAATGTTTACCTGTGTTCGGCCTCTCGATGGAGGTAAAACCCTACTTCCCGCTTGATTGATATTTATGATATGAGTAGTACAAGAGTAGATCTACCACGAGATCATAGAGGCTAAACCCTAGAAGCTAGCCTATGATGATTATGATTGTGATCGTGATCGGCCTTCTATGACCAGCTCTCCGCTTTATATAGACACCGAGAGGGCTAGGGTTTACACGAGTCGGTTACAAGGAAGGAATTATAATATTCGGATCGCCAAGCTTGTCTTCCACGCAAAGGAGAGTCCCATCCGGACACGGGACAGAGTCTTGAGTCTTGTATCTTCACGCTCCAACAGTCTGGACGAAGTATATAGTCCGGCTATCCGGATACCCCCTAATCTAGGACTCCCTCACCTTCCCCTTCTCCGCGGCCGAAAACCTCTTCGCAGGCGCCATGGGGGGCGCTGCAAGAGACAGGAGCGAGGGAGAAGAAGCGAGCGGAATGGGAAAATATGGGCGACGGGGGCTCTCGCCCCTCCCCATTTATAGTCGAAGGAAGACCAATCGTCGACCTCCACGATCGCAGGTAATGATGACCCTTTTTGCATGCAACAGGGACTCATCAAATCGGGCAGTTGCCGAGGCAGCATGGGGAAGCGGAGACGCCCACGTCCAATCAGTCGCCACACGTCGACCAAGACCGAGGTTGTTAGCCCACGGCACCCAAGACTTGCCCTTTGGCTTCGCCAAGCTGTCTGAAAGGTTTTGGGCCCGGGCTACTGCATGCTCGGGAACGGGGTCCTCAGACTTGCTCGCTCATGGGCTTATGGCGTGGTTCCACCAAAGGGTCTGCACGCCCGCTCTCAACTAACACTCAAGACCTCGCGAGGGGCTGGCCTCAAGGGCATTTACACAAGTCCTCCTGGAGCGGCCTCACCAAGCAGTGCTCATGAGTGAGGCGAGAGATCAAGGCAAGGGCACCTCGCGAGGTCCCCATGATGCAAGCCATGACGACTAAGGCCAAGGGGCGCCACAAGACACAGCCCCTTGTTTCCCCTTTGGTTCTATAAGGTGCGCCAAGGTGGAGTACCGAGGCATCGTGCAAAGGTTTCATATTGGTGCAACATGACCAAGACCAGAAGACGGCAGGACGGAGGTCATCAGGAGCCCAAGACGGTGTCACACCACCATACTTTTGACAAAGGAAGACCACCTTTAGTCGATAGCTTGTACTAGCTGTCCCTTTCAAATGGCCGTTGTTGGATCCTTCCCATTAATATTTGGGGAGAGGACCAAGGCTCTATAAATAGGGCTAGCCGCCAAGAGAAGGGGATCCAAAAAACGAGAACAAGTAGAACACCGCACCAAGCACAAGAACACCTCTCCTCAGAGGCTACTCTTCCCTTGTACTGTTTCATCATCAGCCCAAGAGGCAACTGAGGGAGTCCTCGACTAGGGGTGTCCTAAGAGTAACTATCATCATTGGCTAGACTCCAAGACTATGAAGATACAAGATTGAAGACTTCGCCCCATGTCCGGATGGGACTTTCCTTGGCGGAAGGCAAGCTTGGCGGCACGGATATGTAGATCTCCTACCATTGTAACCGACTCGGTAACCCTAGCCCTCTCCAAAGGTCTATATAAACCGGAGGGTTTTAGTCCAAAGGATCTAACAACAATCATACCATAGGCTAGCTTCTAGGGTTTAGCCTCGATCTCGTGGTAGATCTACTCTTGTACTACCCATATCACCAATATTAATCAAGCAGAGTAGGGTTTTACCTCCACCGAGAGGGCCCGAACTCGGTAAAAACATCGTGTCCCTTGTCTCCTGTTACCATCTGCCTAGACGATAGTTCGGGACCCCTACCCGAGATCCGCCGGTTTTGACACCGACATTGGTGCTTATTGAGAGTTCCTCCGTGTCGCCACCTATAGGCCCGATGGCTCCTTCGATCATCAACAACAACGCGTCCAGGTGAGACTTTTCCCCGGACAGATCTTCAGATTCGGCGGCTTCAAGATCAGGGCCAATTCGCTGGCCATCCGAGCAGATCAAAGCTACGCCCGCCATCAGTCGATTTGGGAGTTTGAACTATACGGCCGACATCCACGGAGACTTGATCTTCGACGGATTCGAGCCACGTACCGAGCGCTACCAGATCACACGATGGGCATGATTTAGCTCACACGGACAAGGTCTCGAGGCCGAACAAGAGTCCGCCCGACCCTTAGCTCAGAGTCGACGCCGCTAATCGAGGATGGGTGGCTCGACACCACCTGGGGTTGCTACTCACGGCGATAGAGCCAATACCGACCTCGCCCCTTGTGAAGCTCAGACTCAAGGTGCCGGACTCTCTCCGACCCCAAACCTTCAGGCTCCCTCGCTAATCGAATCCGATTACGCCGATCATGGAGTTCATCATGCGGACATCTTTCAAGACTCGCCTTTTGGCGACATCCCGAATTGCTTAAAGTCTCTCTTTATCAAGAGAGCCCCGCCGGATTATGGTCGTAATGGTTGGGATGCGACGATGAAGAAATTCAAAGCCCACCCACCACCCACTTCGAGCCATTGTCGGCGACCTAACCGACATGTTAGACTTCGACCAAGATATCGACGGTATGGACGACGATGTCGAGATTTACCAAGAACCAGCACTCACAGTAAATCGAAAGCCACCTCGCCATATGACATATACATGGTGGACGCCCCAAAGGATGGAATGGCGATGGAACAATGGAGGATGACCCTCCAAAACAGCCTAAGCGCCGCCAACGGGCGGGCGCCACTCCAAATCCCGCCACAACAAGAATGGAGATTCCAAAGACCGGAGATAATAACACCCCGGATAGTGCCGAAGACAACCCTCCAAAGAAGATTCAGCACAGAGGATGGAGAAGCCAGCCTCGTGAGAGAGCGGCGATGAAGAGGTGGAGGACGATAATTACGCGTTTCCTCCGGAGACGAGGCAAGCCTCGACGACTTACTAATTTGTCGTGGCTCGAGGATCCCGCCAACAAGAGCGCTTTCAAACGCAGGCTTATGGCCACGGCAAGCAGCCTCAAGAAAAAGCAGAACAACTTAGAGTCGACCAAGACTTGCTAGCCGATAGATGGATCAAGTCCTCGCGTCAAGAGTATGAACTCGAACGCCTCCAAAAGCTACCCCAAACGCAAGCTGCTGCCCCGATTATAGGAGGAAGCGCATAAACCTACATCACCAGCGCAAGACACATGGCCGACCGCCACCTCGTGGCCTCGACAGAGAGGCCTCTAGGCCCTCCACTAAAGCCGCACTCCCTAAGATCGCCGAAAAGTACAAAGCCACGGAGGAATGTGCCGGACTTGCGAGACATATTGGAGGATAAGGCGAGGCAAACAAGAGCGATCCACGGATCGCGGGCGCTTACGACACGCGACGACAACCGTCACGCTGGATACATCAACCGCCGGGCCAAACACAAGAGACAAAGCTCGCTTTGAGCTGCGCCGGATATAGCCCAATACAGAGGCGCCAAGACACCCACTATGCTTCACAAATGAAGTAATGGATCATCAAATCCTCAAGGGTTCAAATCGGAACATTGAATCCTACAATGGCACAACAGATCCTCGTGGTTTGATCAAGACTATCTCCTTCATATCCACATGGCCCGCGGCGATGATCTTCACGCCCATCAAATACCTCCCACTCTGCTTAAAGGACCAGCTCGGCATTGGCTCAACAGCCCCGCCAGAATCAATTGGTGTTGGGAGGACCCGAAGCCGTGATTCCTCGATAACTTCCAGGCACATATGTGCGACCACCGACGCCGATGACCTAAGCCACATAATTCAGCAAGCCGATTTAATCAGCCAGTACTCGACACGGTTCTAACCAAGAAAAATCAAATCGCCGACCGTCCGGATGCAGAGGCCCTTGCAGCCTTCAAACACAACATCCATGATTTAATGGCTTACCCGCACCTAGGGCAGGAAAAGCCAAATCAATGGCAGCCCTCACATCACTCATGACCCGCTTCAGGCGGGAGAAGACAGCGCTAGCTCGCAAAGAATAACCTAACCAAAAACTCGTAGTTCGATACCAAAGACAACAATGGCAGGTCACGCCGTATTAGCACAAACGCCGATTAACGGCGATAATATCAAGATATGATACCAACGCCGGATTCGTGAGGCTCTAAACCCGCCACCGAAAAGCCATTCAAAAGAACTACTCCGGCCCGCCCAATTTGGACCGGATACTGATCGCCGTTAGATACGCAAGCGCGCCAAAGGGAGCGGAAGCGGCGCCAGGACGATACGCAATGGAGCCACGCCGAAAGTTCAATCCATGGTCCTCCCGCCCGATCACCTTTGATCAAGGGACCACCCCACCAAAGATCCGCCATGGCGGATTCGCCGCATTGGTGTTAGACCCAATCGTCGACGGATTTCACCTCACTAGAGTACTGATGGACGGCGGTAGCAACCTCAACTCGCTTATCAGATACAGCAGCAAGATGGGCATATATCCATCAAGGATTAAACCCACAAAGACGACCTTCAAAGCGCCATACTGTGTAGAGGCCAATTGTACAGTGCTCGCTTACACTTGAAGTGGTCTTCGATCCCGGATAACTTCCGCGAGGAGTTAATCTTCGACATAGTCTCGCTCTGCAGCTGCTTATCATGCATCGCCGACGAACCGTGACGGTAAAGTTCAATGCGGTGCCGCACCACGATACCTCAAGCTCAAGATGCCAGCCCTCGAGGAGTCATCACGGTCAACGGAACACCGAACGCCTTCCAAACGGAGGAGCACACATCGCTCGCGGCGGAAGTACACAGAGCCTCCTAAGGCAATTCTCGAGTCCGTCATTGGTTTAACGGACACCGCCAAGGGCGCCCGAGTAACCTACAACATGAACACTTGGCACGCTCAGAGCACGCTGGCAATGCGCCCCAACTCCACCTCGCAAATCGCGAGACCAAAGCTACACGCTGCACATCACTACGCTTTGGAGATACCGTGGGCATAGAGGGCACCACCACGGCATGCCTAGAGTGCGGATCAACCACACGGGGGCTGCCAAATTTGTCATTCTTATTTTTTCTCTTATTCTCGTGACTCCTTTTCCGTAAGCCCTGTCCGCAAAGAGTTCTCGCTTAACTCACGATGCAACAGCCAGTGGAAGCGTAAAGGCTACGACGAGTATCCGTGGTCTCCATTACAAGCATTATACCTGCTTTTACATACCATTCCACAACCTACCCCCGAGGGGGACATGTTAAATAGTCCCACCCCTTGCTTATCGTGACTATTTGTGTCATTCTCGCTTTATTGCAAGATTCTTGAATAAACAATGCATCGCTACCTATCATTGCATTCCTTTTTATATATGTTCACTTATGACATGTTGCACCAGACGCTTTGGTACGCCAAATACACCAGGGCTTAAGTTCCCAAATTATGGTGTGATAAGTCCAACACTTTCACAAGTGCGCATCCCGAACTTATAGCATTATATGCATCGGCTCCAATCATGTCTTGGGTCAATAGTTGGGTTTGCCTGCCCCATGTTTTGGTACCTTACGCCTGCTATATCGGCTAAGGTAGGCTGGGAGAACCATCGCGATTGTGCCCCAGCTTGAGCTGGGTCGAGCACCTCAAAGGAGAAAGCTAAACTGACCGTCATGATAAGGCGAGAGCTGGTCGCTGCTCGAGAGGTCTTTTTCGAGTCCCTAAAGACTTATGCCGCTAGAGCGGGAGCCGGCTTTGTCCGCCCTGCATATGGATAGCACCTCAATTTGGTCTTCCGAACACTAGGGGCTTCACCAAATTTAAAATTATAGAATTCTATGGCTAAGTGAGAGTGTTCAAGCATTATAAGTCCGCTTGCTTCTGCTCGTTGTGTTAAGCGCCCCAGAAGGACCCAAAATGGGATCAAGAGCACTCAAGTTTATCCCTAACACCCCAAAGACTCGTGGCATGCGGTTGAAGCCAACGACTTGCCATCTCTCGATTTGGTAAAACGCCACACGTAAGGTAATATTTAAATTTACAAGCGCTGCTTAGCGATATGAACAAAGTTTTCAGCGACAGATAACGTAAATGCGAGTCTACTCAAAATTACATCTTTGGAGCATTCACCGCAATAAGGCCGGCACCCTTCAGACACCCTTATAGTACATCTCGGCGCGATACTCCTTGCCCGGCAAGGCGCCATGCCTCTGTCACAAGCTTCGGCATCCATCCCGCCCAAGGCACTTTAGCACGGCAAGGCCCGACGGGCACCTTCAATGCAAAGTGAGTGCTTGATGTCTTCAACCCATGGACAAAGGCCCACCACCGCCGACCAGCCAAGTAGCTCCTGTGCATGGCTTCTTTGGGCCACAAAATTAACTATGAGGCTCTTCATGGCCTGCTCGCCACCTTGTGGAGCTCGACCAGCTACTTCACCTGGTCGCCAGGGCACGATGACCGCCTCAAAGATAATCGAGACCGTAACACCTTTTCCATCGAGCTCCCTCCTCGCTCAGAGAACGCGCAGATCGGACACGCCACGGGCATATCTCGCGAACGCCCCGAGAGCTCAATTCGGTAGTAACAAGTAATTCACTTTACATGCTTGCTTTTGTATGAAGAATGCCTTACCCGCCGCTATTTTCTTTTATCGCCGATCTCCGGAGGGCCTTTTGGGCCTCGGCCTTAGCGGCTTTGGCACTCTCAAGAGCCGACGAAGCTCGGACTCGGTCTTCGAGTCACGCCCAAACTCGAGTTTTTGCACAAGAGCCCGGAGCTCTGCCGCACCTTCGCCACCCGCGCCCTCCGCTTCTCTCTCGGCAGACTCCATGGTCAGATTATGCTCGTCATGACACCGCCTCCTTCTGTGGTCGCCACCTGCTTGTAGCCCCTGCAATACCCATGTTACTCCTGGCTATTTTTGCAACCAAATCCTTTTCTATAAGGTACAACTTTAATAAGGTGTTACTTACCTTCCTTGTCCTCGAGCTGCTTGGCACGGCCGAACTCGCCTGACCGCCGAGGCTCGCTCAAGGCAAGGACCTCCGCAGCAAAGGCGGTAGAGGTCAAGAAGCGCAGAACTGCATTCCCATATTGACATATTTGTGTTAGACTCACAGATATCTTTTAGATCCTCGCCTCGCTTTTCTATGCGGTATTATTTCACATAGCTTAAAATCCTCACCTCAAAGCCTTTAGAAGGCTGGTGAAGCTGCCAGCCCGCCTTGGCGGGCTGAACTTTTCAACCACCGTGACTCATAATAAAGGCGGTGTTCCTCTTGATGGAAGCGCCGCTGAGCTGCCTCCAAGAAGTTATCCGCGCGCCTCCCGGCTGATCGGAGGTCACCGGCGCCGCTGCCTCGCCTCTTCTACGAGGTCACACACGACCGAACCACCAAAGGTTCCGGGCGGAGTCCGCCCAAAGTCCGGAGGTTGCCCACGGCACTCCGGGCCTCCCTCCTAGCCGGTCCCTTCGGGACCCCGCCACTGCCTCGTGATCACGGGGAGGAGGCGGTCGGAAGTGAAGCGCTATTCACATCCGACGAACCCAGGGACCCGCTCGACGAAGCGGGGAGATCATCTTTGGGCGGGCTACATGGTTGTGTTCGGCGTTAGAAGACACTATGCGATGAAAAGAAAAATCATAAGCTATTCTGGAATCCGGACACTTACGATCTCGCCAGGGGCTTGGCCTTCGAGGGCCACTCCTCTTCACTGTCGTCGGTGTTGGTGGAACAGTCCGGCGGAAGGGTCCTTCCTTCTGACTCTTCGCCCTCTGCTGGGGAAGCCTTCCTTCTTCTCTCCCCGCCGAGGAGAGGCCTCTTTCTTCTCCTCCTCGTCCTCATGGGAGGAGTCCGCCGAGTCATCTGACGATGAGTCCGATAACTCGGGCGCCGAACTCCTCCGAGTTCCCGTGGCCTTCTTCTTGGTTTCTCCTCCGCACCATGGGCGCCGACCAGCAGCCCTGGCAAACGGGCATCCGCTGGTCTTCGAAGGGGAGCCGGACAGCTAACCCGTCCGGACGCCTTCCGCCAGCCTGTTAAAGGTAATGGGAGTTTAGATCCAACATAGAGTCAAACCACGGAAAGCAAGTGTCCCATAGAGGATAATATAGCTTACCTCGCCACCGATGTCATGAAAGCTGAATCTGCGATTCGGTAGCGGATGCGGAGCCTCGCGCCTTGAACAACACCTCCAAGCGCCTTCAGACGTAGTGTCAAGAGCCCGCCAAGGTTGCGCCGTGCCGATCAAACTCCCACAAATTGAAAGCCCGTTGTTGGCACGGAGGATCCGGCGGATGAGCATGACCTCGATTACGCTGACAAGCTTGAGCTTTGTTCACCGTGGTTTGACGCAGGATTGAAGTCCGGCCACCTTCTCAATCACCCCACGCCAGCCCTTCTTCCGTGAGGTGAGCCGTGTGGGGATCCCAGATCTGAATTCGGGGTCTGCTGCCCATTTAGGGTCACGCGGCTCTATAACGCCCTCGATGCGGCTATATCTCCCACATGTCGAAGCACGACTTAGAGGCATAACCGCATTGAAAGCAATGTCGCAAGTGAGGTAATCTTCACACAACCCATGTATTACATGAGGGAAAGAGATACATAGCTGGCTTACAATCGCCACTTCACACAATTACATGAATAAAGCATTACATCATCCAGATACAATCAAGGTCCGACTACGGAACCAAAATAAAAGAAGAACCCCAAATGCATAAAGGTCCCCGATCGACCCCAACCGGGCTCCACTACCGATCAACTAGAACGTAAACAACACAAAGGGCAAGATCTTCATCAAGCTCCTCCTTGAGCTTGGTTGCGCCACCGCTCGGTAACGAGGCACCGCAAACTGGTTTTGAAGTATCCGTGAGCCACGAGGACTCAAAGAATCCCATTACCATGGGTATCAAGACTAGCAAAGCTTAATGGGAAAGGAAGGGTAAAGTGGTGAGGTTGCAAAGAGCGACTAAGCAAGTATGGTGGCTAACCAACGCAAATAAGAGCGAGAAGAGAACAAGCGGAACGGTCGTGAAGCTATCAATGATCAAGAGGTGATCCTCAACACCTACTTACGCCGACATAACACGTAAACCGTGTTCACTTCCTGACTACCGAGAAGAGACCATCACGGCTACACACCTGCTGATGCGATTAATTCGGATCAAGTGTCAAGTTGTCTACAACCGACATTAACAAATTCCCATCTGCCACATAACCGCGGGCACGGCTCGAAGTTTATACCGCAGGGTGTCCCAACTTAGCCCATGACAAGCTCTCGCGATCATCGGCGAATAGACCTTCACCCAGAAGACCCGATCACCTCGAATCCTGAGACATCAAGACATTTCGACAATGGTAAAACAAGACCAAAGAAGCCGCCGATGCGCCGACAATCCCGATAGGAGCTGCACATATCTCGCTCAGGCAACACCGGATGAGACATCCTACGAGTAAAACCAGACTCGAAGTTTCGAGGGGCCCCGCAGCCTACTTCGTTCGAACCAAGACTTAGACAAGCATCGCCCGGGGCTAAAATAAAGATGACCTCGAGAGAGCGACTCCCAAAGGAAAAAGATAGGTGGTGGTGAGGCAAATGGTAAAAGTCAATGTTGGGCCTTGCTGGACAAGTTTTATTCAAAGCGAATCGTCGTCGGGGTCCTATAAATCACCCGACCGCTTAGGGACGCAAAATCCGAACATAACACCGTATGACGGAAACTAGGGCGGCAAGAGTGGAACAAAACACTGCATAAGGCCGAGCCTTCCACCCTTTACCAAGTATATAGATGCATTAAAAATATAAGAGATATTGTGATATCCCAACATAAACCCTGTCCACCATGGAGAAATCTTCAACTTCACCTGCAACTAGCAACACTATAAGAGGGGCTGAGCAAAGCGGTAACATAGCCAAACAACGGTTTGCATAGGAAAGGTGTCAAAGGTTAGAGGTTCATGGCAATTTGGGATGGCTGGACAAACAGTAATGGGTAGCGCAAAGATAGCGATAGAACGAGGCAACTAGCATAGCAATGATAGTAGTGAGATCCAGTAGAAGCGGTCATCTTGCCCGAGATCCCGCAAGGAAGAAGAACGAGTCCATGAAGAAGACAAACGGACGCAATGAATCTAATCCTCACAACTCCGAACTAAACCGGCTATCAAGAGAAGCAAACCGAAAGAAGAAACAACATAGTAAACAACCATCGATAAACATGGCATGATGCACAACCAAGTATGATGCATGTCCGTTTAATGAGGCATGGCATGGCATGGCAAAGTGCAACAAACAACACTACAAATTAGTGGAGCTCAATATGCAACGAGTTGCATATTGACGGAACACCACATGCAATTATTTAGTTCGCCTCGCTTAGGCTACCCAACAATATTAAATGTTAATTAACATTGCAATGGGTGAAGCATAAGAAAACTACCTACCTAGGCAAGTTTAAATGAGGCCGGGAATAACAAACAACAAGTCCGGAAACTCCTCATATGCATATATTAGGTTTGGTACTGTTCTGCCCTAAAACATGTTTTAAAGTTGTTAAACAGGAAAATAAAGTGGACCACGTTAATCTAGGCATTTTTCCACCCCATTTACATATAAAGTTTATTAAAATCGGAGTTACGGTTATTTAGTTATGAAATAAATCATTTTAGCATGGCATTTATGCAAATTTAAATAAACAGCAAGTTAAACATTTTAAACATGGATGAAAGTGGCATATTATGAAACTAGATGAAAAACTAAGCATTTTACATATATAAATTATTTACATCCGATGCACGGTTAATGAGTTATTATATGCATGAACATTAGGGGTTTTTCTGTAAAACAAGAAATCTATGGATAAATGGCAAAATCGCAGGTCAGAAAAAAATATGCGTAATGAACTGGCTGGGCCCGATAGAGAGGAGGGGCTGGGGCTTTCACCCAATGGCCTTGGCCCGGCCAGATTGGAGGAGGCTTGGCAGCCTACTGGCCGGGCATGGCTGGGCCCCGGGAGGCTGCCCATGAGGGGGGGCGCACGGGCAAGATCGTCTCCCCATCCCCACTCGAAGGGAACAGGGGCGCGGGCTGCCGTTGCCGAGCTCACGGAGCCAGCGAGGAGGAGGCCGGGCGCGAGGGGGTGGCTGAATGGGAGATCCGGGTCGGGATCCTGATCCGCGAAGATCGGGGCGAGGAGGTCGGCGACGAACTCGGGCGACGGCGACGTTAACTCCGGCGATGGGGGCTGGCCTTCTCTGTCAGGCGAGAGAGAGACGGGTCACGAGGGAGAGGAGGAAGCCGGACGGGGATGCGACCTGCCGAGGCGGGCGGCGAAGCTTACCGCGGCAGGACGGAAGGCAGGCGGGGCGCCAGACCGGCGACGGGAGAGCGGGACAAGCGGCGGCCGCGGGAGGCGCAGCGCGGGCGAGGCGCCGGGCGGCGGGCGCCGGAGGCCGGGAGGGCTCGCTGCGCTCGGGCGGGCGAGGCGGGCGGCGGGGCGCGCGCGAGTGGAGGGAAGGGGGCGGGTGTCGTGGGTACGACCGGATTGGAGGAGGGAGCGGGCGACGTGTCCGCCGTCGGCGGACAAGTCCCCGGCGGCGGAGAGGGGAGTTTTAGGGTTTCATCCGCTAAAATTTCGGGAGGTGCAAATATATAGGTAGAGGGAGCTAGGAGAGTCCAAATGAGGAGCGGTTTTGCGACGCGATCGTGATTGAACGGCCGAGAGCATGGAGAGGAGTTTGGTGGGTTTTGGGCCACTTTGGAAGGTGTTGGGCTGGAACAAAGAGGCTTTCACTTACCCTGCTAACTGCTGAGTACCAAACGACTCCAAATGGCATTAAACTTGACAAAGCGGTTCATCGGGCGCTATACCAAGGTCGCTGGCAAACCTCGGCCATTCCGAGAAAGTTTAATACCCGCACACAACATGAGAGAAGAAGGGGACGCCGGATGACATAGGAGTGCCGGATTGCAAAACGGACAACGGGGAAAAGGCTCGGATGCATGAGACGAACACGTATACAAAAGAGATGCACATGATGACATGATAAAATGCAAATGTTGACATGGTGAAATGCAACACGCAACCAATGACATGGCAACAACGGCAAATAATCAAGGACACCTGCGACGGATCCGGGCGCCACAACACTCCACCATTATTTAGAGGATCTCGTCCCGAGATCTAGAATGGCACCGGAGGGAAAACGGAAGAGAAAAAGAAGAGGTAAAACTAAGTTGCTTCTTTGACCAATGAGTGAAACCAAAGAACTTTGAGAGGTTGAGCAATTTAAAAGAAACAATACAACAGAGATGAACGGTATTGCAAACAATCCGGTAGAAAAGAGGAACAAGGAGTATGATGAGAACCAAGAGGTTGCAAAGACATGAATCAAGAGTTTAATGGCAAGATAGAATTCAAAACCATCATGTTAAAACAAGATGGGAGAGGAAGAATTGGGCAAAGACCTGCTGAACACGGAAGGAATAGAACATGAGCTTGAGAAGATGAGATGATACTTGATGAAATCAACAACACACCGCCTCCTAACTAAAGAATAGAAGATAGACCATTGGAATAAAAGAATGGAGAAGAAAATGCCAACTTCTGCCACAATTGAATTTGGAAGGCAACCTTGCAAAGAAGAATCAAATGGAGTTGTTGGAAAATCAACAACGAAAAGAATAAGCTTGTAGTGGGCTTATGGACACATCTCAACACTTTGAGGTGACAACCGCCACTAAAGGAAGCCATTGATTTGAGTGAAAGCACCAAGGCGATGAAAACTTCTTCACCAAGAGGATAGGAGAAAACTTGGATCATTGATATGCACCACAAATAGCAACATTCCTTAGGAAAAGCTTTAGGTGAAATATAACCCAAGATAACTCCAATGAAGAGACTGATGGATTTAAAATACCTCATTCTTGACAACATGTGAATCATGAAACATGAATGGAAATTGTCAAGAACGATATAATACCACCTCAAAAGCTAAGGTAAAAGAATTGCACTTCAAAAGCAAGATGAAAATGCTTGAACTCCTCAAAACAAGACATGTGTTGAGTACCATGTTTATTTTAGAGTATAGCTTATGGATCATAACTTCAAGAGAAATCTTGAAGAACAATTGAAGAATGAAAAGAATCCTTGATGAACCACCATGTAGAGCCTCCATGAAGAACTCCGTAATAAAAGGATGATAAAAAGAAAGAGAACTTGAAAACACAAGGTGAAGCCTCATGATGATTTAGATGGATCTCCGTGATAATTAGAGCTTGGAACTCCGGAAAAGAGAAGATGAAACAAATGAAACCAAGAATTATGATATGATGACCAACTCCGGAAAGAAAGATGAATCACTTATAAACAAGAATAAGAATTATGTTATGCATATCCTTCACCAATTAAATTGATGACAATCAACGGATTTGGCATACTACTTATTCCCGTAGAAAGGATTAAAAGAGATATATCAAAACTTGAGAAGGTCTTCAACGAACCACCGGTAGGATTGGAACAACAAATGAATTGATATGATGAACAAGGAAGAGAGATCTTGAAAGAACCACCGTAAGAATTGAAAAAGAGAGTAGCAAAGGCACAATTCACCGGAAGAATTGGAAAACGAATGAAGATATTTGAGGTGATTTAGATACATGAGAACGAGGAGAACATGAACTGATTAGAGGATATTTGAACGAATCACCGGTAAGATTTGGAGAATGATAGCTACAAGCTGAGAATGATGAATTATGATATGATGGCCTTCGGAAGAAAGAAATGGAAACAACTCATGAACTGCTTTGGATGGGTGAAAAGAATTCCCACAATCAAAAACAATTATGAGAGGATTGCATCGAACTAGAACCATGAATCTTGAAGAGAATAGAGCAAGATTAAAGAGAAACTCTTCTTCGGTCTTCAAATTATGAGAATGACAACGAGAAACACCACCGAGAATTATTGAGGCACACCGGAAGAATCAAAAGCGAAGAGGTTGAGCCAACTATGAAAAGAATTTGAAAGATCTTGGAGAAAAGCATTTGACTGATGATAACTCATTCTTACGTCAAATTTGGAGAAGAATTTAGGATAGCTCGGGAAAATAGAAGAGTCGTAAGATCCTCGAAAAGACCTGTGGGTTAGGGCCCACTCAAAAGAAAAACACCGTTGAGAAGATTTAAAAGAGATGTTGCACCGGTTGAATTAAATGACTTGAATGAGATACCAATCTCGAAATATCTTGAAGGGATTGAGAATGGAAACGCAAATCTTCGAGATATCTTGAGCACTCCGGAATAACAAATAGCGAGAAGTAGAATGATAATGAGTTACACCGATATTAAAAGCATTTGAAACAAGGAAAGGAATATGATGAATATCGAAAGCTTGAATTAAATCCACCGAAGTAGAAACAACAATGAAGGATGATGAACTTGAAGCTGTTGAGCATTTTCATGGGAAATCACCGTATAAGAACATGAAGGAGAAGAATGGAGAGGCTTCATATCAATAAGATGGATACTTGATCAAGAAATCAAGGCCTTGAAGAAATAAGGGTGGAGGGTGGGAAAACAAAGGCAACTTGGAGCCGGATGAAACAAACACCGCTGAGAAAACTTAGAAATGATCTTATGGATGAGAAAATGATGGGATCCACTTGAAGAGAAACACGCCGTTGAAAAAGGATTAACATGACAACCTCAATGATCAAAAGGATTAGTATTCACATAGCA